>CAUYSK010113067.1:0-68256 GCA_963575035.1 Avahi laniger | reverse complement strand
ATACACACATGTGTGTATGTATGTGTACATATATGTATATGTATATAAGTATGCACACACATGAATGCCACAGTCCTGGTAAGCTTTATCATAAACAAGAGAAAATTATAAAATTACAGTTCTTATAAAATAAGTACAAAGTGAGAGTTTAACATATGCTCAGCAATATAGCTGGGCTAATGACATAGTATATTTAAGAAAGATAGGGGCCAGGCACAGTGGCTCACACCTGTTATCCTAGCATTCTGGGAGGCCGAGGCGGGCGGATTGTTTGAGCTCAGGAGTTCAAAACCAACCTGAGCAAGAGCGAGACTCCATCTCTACTAAAAATAGAAAGAAATTAACTGGACAACTAAAAATATATAGAAAAAATTAGCCGTGCATGGTGGCACATGCCTGTAGTCCCAGCTACTCAGGAGGCTGAGGCAGGAGGATCGCTTGAGCCCAGGAGTTTGAGGTTGCTGTTAGCTAGGCTGACGTCACGGCACTCGCCCCAGGCAAGAGAGTGTGACTCTGTCTCAAAAAAAAAAAAAAAAAAAGGCTATGCAAGAATTGTTTCATTCCTTGGTTCAGCCTTAAACAGGAAGGAAAATCTAGAGTTATAAGTATCAGTTAATGAGGTCAAAACGAATAGTGATTAAAGTAAAATGTATGTGAAAACTGTCATAGAGATAAGTCTAACTCAAGTAAAATGAGAATTTTAACCTTCAGTCCTATTATCCGTTAACTGTAGTTTATACTGAATTTCCTCCTTCCATGAATGACTATAAAATATTATATTAAGAAGTCTTTAAGTGCATTTGCCAAAATAAACAAAAAAAAAAGAGCTATCATAATGGTTTTCCACATAATTACTTTTTATGGTACTACTCATCATCTTAGTATTTATTCTAGTGAAACAGTGCTCTACCTATTTTAAGATTCATTTTTATAATTTTTCCTATATGGGTTCCTGAAAGCAAAGTCCTTGGGTATAATCATAGAAATCTATAAAATTTTAATGTAAAGAATATTTTCACTCAAAATCTAAAATGTGTGCATAGAAGATCGCTGAAAATATCTGAGATGCTATTTGATATTAAGCAAAAATTCAATCCATATCTGTTTTCACAGATATTTGGGGTTTGGGGGTAAGCTGTCCGAAGACATGTGGCAAAATTAATGTGTTTCAAACTTATCTTACCATGAGAAGAGTGGTTCTCTTGTACCTATTCATTTCAGTTGAAGATATCCACAAAGGGAATGCAAGTAGGATATAAGCAAGATGTTGAGAAACATTGGCAACTGCAGCTAAGAGCTAAGCAAGCAGCATTGCTCTACAAAGAAACACTGGTGTTAGGGAACCACGATGTTTCATTTAATTTCAAATGCATTAAGCTATATGTGATCATTTTCTTCCACAGGAGAGTGGCTGCATAAAGTTAGCAGTTATTTATTCCTAGACATATCTAAAAGGAAAATCCTTTTTTCCCACCCTCCTTAAGCAAACGTATCATCGTTTTAATTGAGATAATTTCATTGCTATGAAAAAGATACATAAAAAGTATCATTCGTGAAATGATAGGTAGCACCAGTTTTGGAAGTGCATTAATTAACTTAATTCCATAGAAACATACAACTTCTAATCCTATAGGTTTAAAATATAAATCCGGGCTGAAATGGCTTTAAGTATTTTCAATTATTAAAAGTGGAAAAATTCTAAAATATGCCTACTATTTAATTCTTTATAATTCATCATGTAATATATGGTCTTTTTAAAACTTTATATAGAAAATCTTATTAATAAAATAAACATTTTGTATTAAGTAAATATTCTGTTTTAAGTGACGACAGTTTTATTTTTTTATGCTTACAAATAAGATTGAGATACCTTTTATTTTTTGGTTGATACTTCAGATATAAATTCTCAACTTTTTTACTTTAAGTAATTTTTGAATTTTGGTTGCCATAAAAATATTAAATGTTGTCAATTTTACCCTATAACAGTTATATACCTCACATTGATTTTTTTGTAAATATTCTGATAATTTTCTGAGTACAAGAGTATGAAAAATAATCATGAAAAATCATATTATAGTTATAGCTGTAAAATACTATTTTAGTGACTATCAAAAGGGTAACCAAAAATGGAAATAAAGTTCAAACTCTTATTTCATATTTTTTATACAGATTACTTGAATTTTAATTAGAGGAGCAGAAATGCCGCCAACGCCAAGTGCCCCACCTCCAAATATACCTCCAGATGGAGGGTGGGGCTGGGCAGTGGTTGGAGCTGCTTTTATCTCCATTGGATTTTCGTATGCATTCCCCAAGGCCGTCACAGTATTCTACAAAGAAATTCAGGAAATATTCAATGCTACCCACAGTGAAATAGCTTGGATATCATCCATCATGCTGGCTGTTATGTACGCAGGAGGTAAGATTCTTGGAATAAGTAAAATTCTAGTTTAAAAAAAAATTCCTCTGTGCCACAATGTTTTACATGCAGTGTCTTGGTACGTTAAAGCCCTGTTTTCATGATATAGTCACTTAGAACTAATCAAAAGTATAATTAGAACTGAATTTTTAATGATTTTAGTGATTCAACATCTTGAACTTTTCATTTCATTTTGATTCTTAATAGAGTACTTGTTCGAATGAGGATTTATTTGCACAAAGCAAGATTTACTAAATTACGCAGTTTCCAAGGGAAGCACTTTTCCGCTTAGTTTGGAATAAAGTCTGCAGTATAGTGTTGGTATCATTTTTTACTATCGCTACAGTTAGTAGAAGTGCTTTCTTCTGAATGAGAAGAAAACTCAAGTTGCTGACAGTTGATAAGCCCAGAAAGTACTTCAGCTTAAGCTGCAAGAACGGAGTGTTATCATGTACACTCTGGACCTATTTAAGTTTGTGTGATTGAAATAATTCCTTGTCTCTGTAAGACTCACTAAATATGACACATTTTTATTTAAATGATTGCCCGACAACTATTTTGTTACATTCTATGTTCAAATGAGGGCATGAATAATGAGGGACAATGAATAAATCAAAGTAGCATCTTACTACTGAATGTTAAAAAAATTGAAATTATTAGTGCATTATTATGTCATCTATTTTCTTTAAATCAATCTCAATGGCAGACCAGACTGTCTTTATACATTTATTTGAAAGTCATTACTTAAAATATATGAATTCTTGAGTTTTTATTTTTCAACTGGATATTTGACTTTAAAAAAACAGGTATGGACTTAACAGGACTTTAAAGAAATTATATAAACCTGCAGCTCTCAAACCCTGGGCTGTAGACTGCTAATGGTCCATGGCCTGTTAGGAACCGGACCACACAGTAGGAGGTGAGCAGTGGACAAGCAGCAAGAGAAGCTTTATCTGTATTTACAGCTACTCCCCATCGCTTGCATCACCGTATAAGCCCCACCTCCTGTCAAATCAGCGGCAGCATTAGATTCTCATAGGAGCGGGAACCCTACTGCAAACTGTGCATGCGAGGGATCTAGGTTGGCCACGTCTTCTGAGAATCTAATGCCTGATGACCTGAGGTGGAGCTGAAGCAGTGATGCTAGTGCTGGGGAGCGGCTGCAAATGCAGATTATCTTAGTAGAGACATTTGACTACACAATAAATGTGATGTGCTCGAACCATCCCAAAACCATTCTCCTGCCCTCAGTCTGTGGAAAAATTGTCCTCTGTGAACCTGGTCCATGTTGCCAAGGAGATTGGTGACCACTGATATTAACTATTATATCTAGTGTAATTTCTCATTTTATAAGTAAGGGTAATATGGCTATTAGTGATGGAGATATAACATTAATAATAATATCAAATATGCATTAATATGTACTTTCAGCCAAGGCCTCTCTAAGTACTTGATATGTGTGATATGACATAATCTTCTTAACAACCTTTGAAATAAGTATTGTCATCTTTCCATTTCCTAGCTGAGGAAATGGAGAGATAAAATAGCTTTCCCAAGTCAAACTGCTCGGTAGTAGCAGAAAGAGATGAGATGCCAAATATTTAATCCTTATGTTCTCTGCTTTTCTCATATCATCCTCTCTATATCTAGAAAGTGACACAGCCAGATCTGGCCCAGGCCTGCAAACATGCTTCAGTATTCTTTCCACTCTAATGCAGTGACTTGTGTGCTATAGTCACCAAGGTCATTTGTTCGGTGACTTAATAATTATTCTTAAGACATTGTCTCTTTGTTGCACTACCAATGTAAATATTTGATCCTGAAATTAATCCTGCATGTGTGGATGTGTGTGTGTGTGTGTTTGTGTGTGTGTGTGTGTGTGTGTTGGTGTTGGTATGTGTTTTCCACTTTTTGTACATAGTGATTTTAGATTAATGCAACATACGCTTCCCATATCCTTTTGGTTAGATTGAACACGCATTTTTCTTCCAGTATCAAAAAGTGTCTTTAAAATGAAATTTGGTCATGTCAATGAAAACTTCTGATTCTAAAACACTTTCCGAGAATCTCCTTTGGATAGTTCCTTTATGGATTGTAATAGTGTCATTTCACATGATTATTGAAACAGCAGAAATTGTGCAGTGGGTCTTCTTCTTCTATACTGTGAATCTGGTGTTATTAGGACTTTGCTAGAACAACACAAAAAGTCATGTTGGCCTGAGCTCCAAAGGGTGCTAAAATTAAGATATGTAGGGGTTTTTTCCTTCTTAAATACAACTGAAACAGACTCCTTTAGTGAATTTATATAGGTCCATTGAATTTGGACTTCAGGCCTTACATAGTTATAATTTCTTATGAGCAGATAGTTGACTAACTCTTAAGTATGACACAGTTTTATGTAGCTTTTTGTCAAGTCTTAATTCACTTCATTAGTTTTCAGCAAACAACCTCTAATTTTCAGTGGCTTAAAACAATGCAAGTTTATTTCTTTCTCAAGCAATGTTTCATCTAGTGGCTATTCCATCACCTAAGGATTTGTATTGTTCCCTAAATTTGCTCCATCTGCTGAACAGAGTGAAGGCAGACAATATGGAGGATTGGAGGATCATATAGGATATTTTAGGGACTAGGCCTCAAAGGGATAAACATTTCTGTACACATTCCACTGGTCATAACTTTTATACTGTCTTACTTAGAGGTAGAGGCCATGGAATGCTGGGAAATGCATGTTTCCTAGAGGAAGAAACAGAATTGGATAGCATCTAGACAGTACTAGGCAGAGCTTGATACCTCGACAATCATTCCCCAGTCACCAAAAGCAGGATGTGTTTGTAGACTCACTGTGGTCATATGACAGCCCTCCACCCTGTGGCTGGATCTAAAAGAAGCATTAGAATGAAGAATGGCATAATTAATTTTTCAAACCATTAAATCTCAGTATGAAATTATAAGTAAATAACTGTATTTACTATAAATAAGTATTTTCATTTTATTCATACTTATTTTCCTATTTTAATATACATGGTATAAATTTTAAAAAGCCCAAAAGAATTCTTTTAGAATTCACCAAGAAAATGGTAGTTTGATAAAATACATATAAATGTGGAAAATATTGCCTCAAAGTTTTTATGGTAATAGATAAATAAAATATGTCTAAATTAAATATTAATAGGGATTTTGTATCTGCTTGTTTCAGAAAAGCAATGCTAGACACATGCATATACTTAGTGTGTAGTAATTGATGATGGTTGTCTCTAGGTGCAATCCAAGTAAGTACTTAGAATCCTCAGTTATTAGGGCTGAAACATTTCACATTTCATCTCTGTCCATGAAGAAAATCAGCAATTGCAGTTCTCTTACCCTTTGGGCTTTCACTTAAAACTGTAAACACAATGCTAGGCCCATCTCCTCATGGATAGAAATGTTACTATCTGCCATAGCCACTGTTGAATGTAGCTCTCATGCACCTACATGGTTTGTTGGAAATAATATCCCTGTTTTATCCAAATAATTAGTTTTTAATGTTTTAAGCAAAAATAATTGGCACATATAAATCTAGAATCTCAATGTGAAAACAATTTTCCTTATGTGGATTCAGATAATTTTTTCAGAAGCATAACTACTTAGAACAAAAAGTCTGATTGAATTAATCTAATACACAGGTGTTGGTCCTGTTACTCACATTGTAGTGTTTTTTTTCAAGTGCAGTCCACAGATTTCATGTTTCTGAATCATGGGTCTCTTGTTAAAAGTACAATCCTAGGCCTTATCCCATAGCCTCTTTTATCAGAATATCTGTTGGTAGAGTTTAAAACTTTGCATTTTAACAAGCATCTCTGAAGACCACTTTATATACAACATAGGGCTTCACTGTTGGAGAAAAAAATCAATACTGATTTTAAAATATTTAAATTTTCCTCTAGCATTTCAAAGATTTCTATTTATAGAAGCCTTTTAGGTTGATATTATAAAGTATATTTAAAGACCATGAGATGAAAAGACATAGTTTACTATGAAGTATAATGAGTCTCTCTACCAAGTAACTGAAATATTCTCTTCAACATAATGCTAATTACATTAGCCTAGAGAACATTTAAGATCTGACACACTCATTAGGGCTTAGCACTCAACCTATTAATCACTACTATGGGGTCATTGAGTAAGATGGAGCGTGTTCAGAGGCCTGGCCTGTGATGTCAGGGCTGGAATCTCTTGTAGTAATTAGTTGGCATCTGGGCCTTGGTAGCAAGGTATTATCTTCCCTTCTGATGTCTGAATTAAAAATGAAACTAATGAAAGGTATGCAGGAAGAATGGAAAAGAATGCAAATTATGTTTATACCTTACTTCATCCTTAGAATAATGGCATTAAATTACGGCAACCCATCTGGCTGTCCATATGGTCTCCCGGAGTTCTAGCAAATTTCAGCAAATAGGTTAAGCAGTGTGGTCACCCCATTAATAAAGCACTAAGGAGAGGTAGACAACATATTACAATTTAAACTTTCTACATTGTTTAGATGAATATAGGGATTTCCTTTGCAAACAGTGATTACATAGGATTATCTTTTAGTGTAATGTTTGTCTTTGTTTTCCTGTGAAATGATAATCTAAGCGTGGTTAGCTACATAATTACTGAATACAGATTTTGAGCTGCCTATCTCTATGAGTACCTCCTGATTTTTCTGGTATCTGTTTTGACTTGGAAGAATCATCCATTCTGGAGAGCAGGATTGGCTTTGTATCAATGGCAACTTATTCTTCTGTTTTGTGTGAACAGTGACTGCCAGTTGTGCTAAAGTAAGGGTGATGGTTTTGTGGTGGGCCACTTTACACAAGGGAACAAGCATCAGACCACTGAGCTTGTATTACTGGAAGCCAAGAAGCAAAAGGTTTAGCATAGCAGGTTGGTGGCCATAATATACAATGGGTATTTTCCTATTCTTTTTAAATTTTAAATAAGCTCACTATTTTATTCTGCTTTGTGCCCTAAATATTTTGCAGAATGAGAAAGGCTGTTAAAATAATTCATATAGTGCTTTACCTTAGCGGCAATTAAAAAAAGAAGCTCATTCCATTCCTGTGTTTAAGATAGCTAGGATTTTCATCTTAGCTTTACAAAAACCAAAAAGTACCAGGTATACTTGGACAATCCTGTGCAAGCAGCTTCTGGCTTTCTTATGCTTATGCCATGTTATTTTTCTTTTTTACCTATGAGTATAGATATTGCTTAAGTTTTCTTAGGAAACATGGTACAGTGTGGCAGAAATTATTATGCTCACCATATATCCATGTACTCCTCTATATTTTCCAGTCTTCCTTCCCTTAGGCTGAACCCAAGTGACTACTTCTGACCAATGAAATGTGAGTAGTAGGATGTATGTCACAACTGGACATCTCCTGGACAAGGCAGTTTGAGCTGGTGTGCGTCTTCCTTAGCCGTCTTCTCCACTTTAACAACCTTGTTGCATTTGACATGGCTACAAGGGGAAGGTCCTTGACCTACCTCAAACTGAATTAGTAAAAAAAAAAAAAAAAGTTCATTAAGCTTCTGAGAATTGTTATACAGAAGAACCTAGACTATGCTGATCGTTACAAACATGAAGGCTGAGTTTGTTGTACAACTAAAATATAAGTTGTTTAAATTATTTCATGGGGAAGAGAACAGATTATGAGATGTCCTTAGTCATTTGTACATGTGCTACTTCATCAGTTCTCTGTTAGAGAAGAGGAATCCTTCAGTACCACAAATAAAAAAGGAATTCTAAATGGATATTATCATTGTCAGTTTTCATGGGAATGAAAGTGAAAGGCAGGCCCTTCAAAACACAGAGTAAGTACCAATTTGATGGCGAGTACAAGTGGATCCCGTTCTTCTGCTCTTGTGGTGCCTCACTTTGGATAATGGGCTTAAGTTTAATCCAGGGAAGTATAAGAGGTGCTAGATCACTGTCATTTCTTATGATTGAGTATTATTCCATTGTAAACATATACCAAATTTTAATTATCCACTCATGGATTGACGGGCACTTGGGTTGTTTCCACATTCTTGCAATAGTGAATTGTGCTAGGTTGATCACATGACAGAAATACTCTCTAGGGATTAAGGGGTTGGGGGAGCAAATCTACAACTAAAGGACACGGGGAGCACTAAAGGGAGGGAAGAGCATGCCTTTGACCCACACTTGGGTGAGGCAAAGACATAAAGTGTAACTATAATGTTTGTACCCTCACAATACCCTGGAATAAAAAAAAAAAAAAAAAAAGCAAAGCACCACACAGGCAGGAACACAGGTTAACCACAGTGAACAGTCCTCTCTGGCTACTGTTGCTACTCAACCAAAGATCAATAATAAAAGGCCACTGTAGAACAGAAAACAAGCATCAGTTTTAATATCAAGAAAAGATAAATGGCATTGGAAAGGAGAGATTCATTTTATTGCCATTAATGCTGGGTTCATGATTCCAAATCTCCCAGAATGTACGTATTTGCCTATCAAAATAATCACACTCATAAGCAAACACCTTCTAAGTCCATCCACCAAAAAAGGAGAAAAAAAAAAGAAAATAAGATCTATTTTTTAAAATTTATAAAATATACTCAATATATCTAAAAAAAAACACAGAGTAAGGATCAAGTAATGCCCACGGAGCTTCCTATGATGAAATGTCTCTTCATCCCTCCCAAGACAGGAGGGAGGCAGGGGTCAAGGACAGATTGTAAGGACACTAATGACCTTTGAAACTGTTCAAGGAAATACTTACCCTGCAGAGGGCTGATAGTCTAGTGCAAATGTATCAGCTTATTACTAAATGTCATTTTCAGCAGAAAACTTAAGAAACTTCATGGAAGTCTTCTCTGACTGACATATGTGCCTTAGTGAAGCTTTCACTTACTGATTTATAAAAAAAAAAAAACAATTTATTAATTTATAAACTGGCAAGAATAGAAATATCTTTCTTAATTTTTGGCTTGATATTTCTCTAAAATATGTTATTATATCCTTACTCACTTTATGTGGACGTTTTTTGGTTGCAAATGATAGAAACCTGATTGAAATGCCCTATGGCCTAAAGAGAAACCTTTATGTATACAAATCAGAGGAGAAGCACAGATACCAGTGACTTCCAAGTCAACCAGCACCAGTGATTCTATTTGTCCAGCATGTTGCACTCTCTCCTCTCCCCTCTGCTTCTTTTGGAGGGGCAGCTTTGCTTATTTATACTGTGATATCCTTGCCCTGGCATAGGGAAGGTGGTTATCAGCATCTTAGCCTCGTATTTCAGGCTCGAATTTGACATGAGAAAGACTGCCCCTCTTTGCTAAGTTATACTTTGACAAATTCTAGGGAGGATGCTAGGGACCTGGTCTGCTTTGCATGTGCCATGCAGGCAGTGGATGAATGAGGGACTAACACTGGCCGCCTGAGTGGAACTGTGTATCTGAGATAGGAATGGAACAGTTCCCTAATGCAAAGGTGATACTGTTCCTAGAGGAAGAAAGGGTTTTGAAGACACAAAGCAATAAGTGCTGACTATTCTACTCTTTATAAGATTAATATTTTCCAACAATAAAACCATGCTGTGTTAACTAATTAATCATGGGAAATTTTGCATTTAGATATGTTAGCTACCTAGCTGGCTAGCTGGATAGGCAGATAGATAGATAGATAGATAGATAGATAGATAGATAGATAGATAGATAAAAGGGTTATATGGCCAAACACATATACTATATTTAGAAACTCTATTGCCTAATGAAATATTAGACTTAGTAGCCACCAGAGGACCCAATTGCGTCTTACATGAGTCAGTCTGTAGAGTGGAACTTAAATATGGAAAGTCCAGAGATCTTGAAGTGTGGATTAATGGTTTAATAGTCCAATGAGAGACAGAATAACATTGTAATTAAAATAGTGACCACCAAAATAACAGATGTGAAATTGTGACTTTGCCCTTTTATTGTTCAGGCTGTTTAACATTTGACCTTGGACTCTCAGTTTTCTCACCTGTAAAATCACAGGAGAATATATACGTCTGTGTGTATAGGTAAGAGGGTGTGTATGAATAATATGTACTCTCCTGCTCAAAGTTGTTGTTTGATGCTTAGGAAATTGTAGTTTTTGATTCATTGTAGTTATTGCTGCTACTGCTATTTTTGATATTAATATTATGCACTATTCAAGGAAATTACAAGTAAGGAACAAAAAAGATGATAAGTCTGACTTTAGAAACCTGTTCCTGTATGGTTTGGAAACAGTGCATAAAGCAAGATATAAATAGGTCAATAATCAGTTCTAAAATAAATGGTATAAACTTATCCATATTTTCTGTGTCGCTTCTACTATGTCTCCTACCATTTGGATAGTGGAGTGGACATTGGTCATTCTTTTGGGCCATCTTATACCTTTGAAAATCCTTACTATCTTTAGGGAATTCTCAACTTCATCATTTCCTGCTTCCCCAAAGAAAAAGCCAGAAATTTACTTTCTCAGAATTCTTTCCACTTAGGGCACAGGCATGTGACCCAGGCCCCATCAACCCAGTGTGTTGCAAGGCTAGTTTTGATTCAGAAACTTCTAATGTGAAGAAATAGATTCCTCGAAGAACACATTTAAATGAGGTGGTTATAGATAATCCATAATCCATTGGCAGAAAAGTAACGTCAGTGTTCGAGGTCAGTGGAACTTGTGGTGCACACTATGGTGTGTGTGGCCGTTGGCGGCAGCAGTGATTTCTCTACCGGAGCAATCAGTTTAAAGTGTGATTTGGACAGCATCCAAGCTTTGTTTTTTGATCTTCCCTCATATTCTCTGACTTACTTTTATGTCTTTCCTGAATGCTTTAATCTTTAACTAACTGGGATATATGATAGATATGTGTGGGGTTAAGTTTCTAAAATGTTCTTGTGAAGTCTGGCATGAAATGCTTTCCTGAACTAATTGTTTTGAAAACTTTTTTATGAATATTTCTTTTAAAAGAAGGGACCTTCCTACTCCTCCCCAGCAACAACATTTATATGAGGGTTGAAGAATTTGCCACAGTTATATTTAATTAATTATTTTAAAGATCCTTGTAAAAATAGAAATTAAATTTCATATTTTTGTATGCTGTGAATGACTTAAGTTTGATGGACTATGTCAGAAAACGCAAGGTAAATACACTTTGGATACTTTTTCTTTATTATAATAGTAGTGACTTTGGCAGAATAATTGCATTATTCCAAAGAGATTTTTAAATGATTAATCTAGATGGCTGTTCTTGAGCAAGAATTTGCTCAGCTGGTTAGAATTGTATGCTACAGGAGTGTGGTTCAGAGATTTGACTCTATGGTGATGGCAGAAACTAATCCTGCACAGGTATTGTACAAGTATATTTGTTTACATTCATCAGAAATGGGGTTAGCTAGGTATCCAGTATCACAGTTAGGAAGAAAACTTTATATAATTTCATTCATTCATTTATTTATTGCACAAATATATACTGGGCATCTACAATGTCAAAACACTGATGTGGCACCAGGGAAGACACACTGAGCCATCAACACACGCTGCACTTTCAGGATATGAAATAGCTCCTTACACTTTTCCTTATTTAATTACAGTTATGATAATGTGTTAGTAAAGAAACACAGTAGGTAACAGATCTTATAACTGAGTGGTCAGGCAATATTTCATTGAGCTGAACTTGAAGGATGAGGGTATAGCATTATGCAAGGGAAGGGAAGTATTTGAGGCAAATGAAACATATGTGAAATCCCTCAAAGAGTTCTGGAGAGTTCTAGTAGCCCCAGTGAGGTGAATGTGATTGATATATGGTGAAAAGGTGGCGAAAGGAATAGCTGATGGCCTAAAATCTACTGGAAGTGATCCTGGGCCACATATTGTGTGTCTGCATAGACACGTGAGAAGAAGATCAGAAGATTGGCATCTAGGGAACTGTATTAGCCGGCTCTGCACCCTCCCCCATTATGTAGATGCAAAAGCCAAAAGTCACAGCCTCTTTGCTATTCTGCCCAGGGCAGCCTCCCTAAGCAGGCTCTCTGAAGCCGTGGGGTGCACGTAAACACTTATCCCAAATAGCAAAGAGACTATGGAAACGGTGAGTGTAAAGAGATGTATTTTTTAAAGAGGAATATGACGAATACATTCCTCCCCTTGGAACCTGGCCATGCAGAATGAAGGGCACAGGTACTGGACCTGTGGTTCCCTCACCTGACTCCCTCATCTGCAGGATTTGGGGCCACCCCAGGGCCCACCCAGAGGGGCTCTGAATATATATTGTACCATGTTTATTCCCACCCCCAGCACCCCAGGCTAACTTCTAGTTGTCTTTCACAAAGCAATGGAGAGCTCAGCCTCCCCTCCCCCTTTGGAGGTTGACTCTTTCTGGGAGACTCTTGGTCCAAGACCTGGGCCAGTTCTTTGCCGGTAGTCACTTCTGGCCACAAGTTTCTGTCTGAAGATTCCTCAGGTCAACACCATCATTAAATGCGAGTTTTGTTGATAAAAAAAAAAAAAGCCATGAAAGAATATACCACAGACTGTGTAGTTAAGACAACAGAAATTTATTTCTCACAGTCATGGAGACAGGAAGTCCAAAGTCAAGGTACTGGTAGAGTTGGTTTCTGGTAAGGCCTCTCTCCTTGGCTTCTGGGTGGCTGTCTCCCCACTGTGTCCTCACGTGCCCTTTTCTCTGTGTACACACCTCCAGTGTCTCTCTTCTTATAAGGACACCACTGAGGATTAAAGCACCACCTGAATATTTCTCATGACTTTATTTAACCTTAATTACCCCCTAAATGACTTTTTCTCCATAGATAGTCACATTAAGTGTCAGGGCTTCAGTGTGAATTTTGGAGGGACATAATTTAGTTCATAATGGACACAATTTAGTTCATAACAGGTACCAAGATCACAAATTCTTGAGTACTCTCCTCCTTTTTAATCAATTTTAGGAGTAGTTTCATTATCCAGATGGTGTTAGAATATAGGTGGCTGTCATTCATCGTAGTTATGTTCCACTAAGCTGCCACAAACACTGAATTAACAAATACTAAACTACTGCATCTAGGAAAATACAAGGTTAGGGTCCTGTGAACCTCTGGTCATGACATTTTCGCCAACCCAGCAATATATGACTGTTTTCTGTGAATTTCTATTTAAAGACACCTTATTAAATATATATCATTGATTCATTAATACTGAATTTATGACTAATGGCATTATAATTTATTCCTGAATGAAACTTATCTAACCCATATGTTTTCTCTGCAAAGCACATTACAGCCTTCTTGTGCTTAGAAACGCCAGCCAGCATTTCAGCACTATGATTGGGGGTTGTTTTAAACAGTAAAATTACCAGAAAAAAGCACAAAAATGCAGAAAATGTGGTGTTACATAGACCTTGAAAAAGACACTTGTTTACAATATGAGAGTTGGAACAAGAACACAGATCATCACCTTGATCAGCCTCAGGTGGAAACATGCATGTCTAGCAATTCAAAATTTTACCTACTCTGCCCATATCTACAATGACTGCAAAAGAACTGAGAGTATTTATTTTGGAAGTTACAAATAGATTTTAGTGAGTAAATGAATTTGCAAATATAAACTCTGCAAATAATGAGGATTGACCATACCTATAGCCTTTCTCTGATAAAATTGCTATATCTTCTGTGCTGTATAAACATATTTGTAATTACCCAGTGTTTTTATTACAGTTGTTTTATTTATTGCCTGCACAACCACAAAGCTAATTTACATTAGCATTTTTGTAGCTGGGCATTGATTATTACCCTGGATTTTGCTGAAGTTCTGAAATGAACAACACTCTCTTAAGCTATTAAAGTAATAATAATTACATTCAGAATCTTTCTAGTTACTAGGAGGACATTAAATGTAAAGCCTTGGAAAGCTTCTATGGGAGCTTTGATGGATTTTTGAAAATTGATGAACAACTGATGATCCGTAGCTTTGAATGATTCTGATTAGCATGTTTTGTGCATGACTACAGCATTCTGTTGGCTCGTGTCATTCTGCTTTGGTCTTACCTCTCATGTAATCAAGGATTGCATTAGAGACAGCCAATGGAAGCAACCTGTATATACTCTCAGCACCTTAGACAATGTGTGTGCATTCTTGGAAGGTTTAAAAGGAATAATGCCAATTAGTAGTAGAACTCTAATTTACTTCAAATTCATCTCTTCTCTTCAGATGATGAGTAAAGAGCATCTGTAAATATTATTATGAGAGAAATCTGGATAGTGAACAAAGAGGAACAAAAGGAGAAACATGTATATGCAGGTGATTTGAAGTTTCTTTTAATTTTTCCAATCTTCCACTAGATAATCCAATGCTCATGTCTATGACTTACATTGATATAGAAATACAAGGATCATCTACAGACCAAAAACATTTAAAGTATCTTTTTGGTCCTATTTTATTTTATTTTATTTTTTGTTTCAGCATGTTATAGGGGTAAGATTAGGTTACATATGATGCCCTTACCCTCCCCCTCCCCCAAGTCCGAGCTTTAAGTGTGTCCATTCCCCCGGAGGTATGCATCTCACTCATTTTGGTCCTATTTTAATATAATAATTAGAAGAGAAAAAATGCAGTTAGTTCAAAACATTTGGGATTTTATCTCAACTGGTATAAACTGTGGTGATACTGGTGGGAAGATGAAATAGTAAGTGTCTTGGCAATGATAGTTGTGAAATCTATGTAGCACAAACAACAGATGGTGGCTTATTTGACTTTTGGGCAAGAAGTGAGATATAGAAACTACTGTTGAAACAGATCTTTCTCAATGCTGCAGATTTCTATCATCTTACACAAAGTAAATATGAATCTAGATACTGAAAAAATTTTTAAAGCTTCCCTCTTTACTCTCAGTCCCTTGTCTAGGACAATCTTTTTTTCCATCCTATCAGAAATATGTGAAGGGTTGAATTTTAATAACCTCATTTAGAGTGTCTTTGAACACTCAGAGTTTGTCATTAACCTTCCAAATGCCTTTTAGGCACCAGGAGTATTTCACAATTAGTTGAAAATATATGTAAAATATCTATGTAGAGTTAATTTGGCACTTTCAGATAAAGAAAAACATATTTAATGAGATGACTCAGATAAAATGAACTATAAGCCTTTCTCACGAATGCTGTTCCACATAAGAAATATTAAGTACCGTCATGTTGTAGCAAAAGTACTACTTAGCAATGTTCCTTAAATCAAACATGATATATTTTAGAAGCTGGATAAAACTTTCCAAAGCCAGCATAACCTCTGCTCCTTAGAGTTGGCTCCCGTATTAGATCAAACACAATTGAACTAGAAGCTTGAGGCAATCCATCCATGCTTGTGAAACTGCTTTTCTTAACAAAATGGCCTTGCCCCTGTACACCATAAGCATTCCAAAATATGCCTCTGAGAGGAAAAGGAAAAGGTTTTTATTCATTTCATATTTTAAGTGCATATTTGTGACTCTTAATTTGTCTGTTTCACTGATTTTATTCTCTTAAGTTTATTGAATGAAACAGCAGTTAATATTGAAAACTTATTATATGTAGATTTTATTCTATTTGTGAAGAAACAAAATTGAAAATAAAAATGCTTTCCCCCCCCTATATTTTCTGCATTTATTTTCCCTTAGGATGGTTGCTCAGTCATAGTAGTCAGAAAAACACAACTTACAAAGTATCTGAATTTCTGTTTGGTTTCTGACGGTTCATTTTTGTTGCTTTAGCTAAGTTGCAAATATTTGTTTAATATAGAATGAATTTAATAAGACATAAATTAAATTAGCTAAATATACGAATACTAGTTTTGCCTTCAATGATACTTATGTAATATTCATGACCTTCCAAATATAGCTGTTTATTTGTTATGGTGTTTTTCCTAAGAGAGCTTCCTTTTTCCACTGACTATTTCATTTATTCTTTTGGAGTACTTGATCACTGCTTTTAAGTGAATACTCTACACAAATTCTTTTTCCAGAACATAGCAAAACTTTTCAGAGATGTGTAACTGATATTTTTTTCCCTAAATTCCTAAACAAAACAATTTTTTTCACCTTTATTTTTTTTTTGAGAGGCATTAACATAGCAGAATAGTAGTTTATAGCATAAAGGAACTGGCTATGTTCAGATTCCAGTGCTAGCCCTTAATAACTGAATAATTTTGGCAAGATCCTTAATAGCTTTCTACTTCAATTCCTTATGCATAAATTGTACATGGCTTATTTTTATAATACATATTTATGGACTCTATTGATTAATTTCCCATAATTAAATATGATAATAAAGAACAATGTGGCTATCTGGCAAAGATGTCTTACCATCTAAACCTGTTTATGTTAAGGTAATGTTCTAGCATTGAGCTTGTTTAATCTGTTTTGAAAATTCAGAATTATCAAAAGATATGGACAGCTTCTGCAGCATGGAAACTAGGAAAAATGGATTAAGAAGGAAAGAAAGTATCATATGATAATGTTTATTTTGCCTTAGATTTCAACCTAAAAGAATTATGGAAATAAGGAAGGGGGAAAATAATTCATCTTTCTCTTACTTTGACCACCCTTTACCTATCTTCCTTCTTATATATATAGTTTTTGGAGATACGGTCTCACACTGTCACCCAGTCACTCAGGCTGGAGTACAGTGGCACAATCACAGCTCACTGCAACCTTGAACTCCTGGGCTCAGAGATCCTCTTGTCTCAGCCTCCCAAGTAGCTGGGACTACAGGCACGTGCCCAGCTATCTGTCCTTCTAGAAGCTTCTTAATTAGCTGTTTTAACATTTAGTCCAGGCTTTATGTTCCATCTTCTAGGTTTCCTTCCCTCCATTTTTTGTCTTTTTCAATGCAATAGACTGAGAAAAGCTATCGGATGTCACAAAACTCATTGTAAGGTATTTTACTATCTATTGCTATGAATAGCTGTGTACTGTGTTCATACAGACTTTATCATGATATGTGCACAAAATGAGCACCATACTCCATAACACAATGCATCCAGAGAAAATTCAAAACAGAGAACCTAAAATCATCAGAAACACATATTTGTGAGATTGTGGTTTTTTTTTTTTTGAAATAGAGAGTATTTCTTGTAGAAAGACAGACAAAACAGATTTTGTTTTTTTAAAAATTGGTGGAAATGTCACATCTGAGAAGAGATATAATAAAACAATATGAAATCCTGAAGAGTATGGATTTTGTGAATAGATGTGTTAACTAAATTCTGTAATATTTGCATTGCAGTGGGAAAAGAGAAAGAAAAGTAGGGCCCAAGAGAAGCCTGAAAAAGAAACAGGCTTTATAACATAAGAGAAAATAATACTATAGAATTTATGATTAAAATTAAAAAATAAGCAAAATTTTGTAACAGAATAAAACAAAATTTACATAAATTCATGAGTGATAGATCTAGCTATAAATGGAAATGAAGATATTTAATATATCTTTTTTATCAATCTACCCTTACAAGGCATTGTTTTATTGTGAATTTACTAATAATAAAATAGAATGCTAATCTTTCAAGGAAATATTGGAAACAAGACTCATAATTAGGTCTATCTGACTTAAAACTCATGTTTCTGTTCACCTTTCTGTTTTAGTAATATATGGATTTCTTACTACTATACCACTTCCTTTCCTTTTCTAAACTCTTTAGGTTGCTGCCATGTGCAATAGCCATATATTCCAATTTATTGCCATCTATTATGGCATCACTGTCAAAAGAACGCAGTATTGGAAGAACAATAAATTTGTCCCAGTTTGGAATTTTCTTACATCATCATTACATATGTATTTACAGTTGAGTAAAATTTATTATTAGGTATTTTTCTTTTTTCTTTTTTAGTACACACTCATGAATGTGGTTTATGTTTTCTTGAAATAGATTTTAGTCTTGTGAAGGCATAATTAGTTCCCATGCTAATAGAAATATATCTCTTTCTATTATTGAAAATGACCAGTCATGGTAGTGTGAACTTCTTATAATACTGAAATAAAATAGAGAACAAAAGTATAAACTTCAAAGTCAGCTAAACGTACGAATGTCCTGTTGCCAATGTTTCCTTAAGCATGTTATGTATCCCCTCTAAACTTCAGTGCTTTCTCTATAATATGGGGGAAAATGAAATTCCAACCCAGACACTTTGTTGTATTGGGAAAAAAGGTAATTCATGAAATAGTATCTATCAATATTATCATCATCACCATTATCATCCTCCAATCCCCTCCCCTTCCAATTTCCGGGCTCCCCAATTCTTGACTTCCTTGTTTGAATGTGAACCATTAGGCGAATGTAAACTATACCGCAGGATTTCCTGGTCTCCTTTAATTCATGATCTCCTTTAATTCATAATCTCCAGTGGACCCTAATGCTGTCTGGTAACCACAGTCTGTATTCTATTGCTTTAGCCCAGTCTCACTCTCTCACCCTATGAGATGATTATTTCTCATTCTGCCCTCATTCCTCAAATCCACTATCATTCCTCCTTCATTCTTCATCCCAGAAGATAACTTAGATACTGATTTTGTTCAGAAAGTTGAAGTAATCAGAAGAACTGACATGCTTCTACTACCACATTCTCCTACCTGTTTACATCCAGGCCCATATACTTTATATTCCCTCCTGTGCTAACTGCACCCTAGCTAAGGCCAACTCATGCACTTCCTCCCTTTCCTCCTCACCTGTTAAAGGGCATTACTGTGGATGAAATTCTTTCTTCTTTCTCCTTCAGTAGCAATAGTTCCCCTCACAACTAGACTATCCCCATGGTATATAACCATGACATTCTATCTTCCAACCAGGAAAACAAACAAAACAAGGCAAGTAAAAAATGTTCTTTGGACCCATATTTTCTGTCAGCCACAACCTTATTTATGTCCTTTCCTTTAAGCAAAGCTTCTTGAAAGTGTTGCTTTAATTTCTCTCTGCCCCCTCTCCAGTCAGAATTTTCTCTTACCCCTCATCTGAAATTGCTTTTTCCAAACTTTCTCATGACTTCTGTGTTACCAGTATAGTAGTCATTTCTCGGTTCCCACTGTACTTGACCTTTCAGGAGCATTTGATATAGTAGTAGATCACTCTGTCTTCCACAAAACACTTTCTTGATTTTTACTTTTAAAAGACTACGCTTTTCCTTTTTCTTTTGATGCTATTAAGCACACCTTCTCAATATTTATTTTGGTTCTTCCTTTCCCCTTAAATTCTCAGTGTTGAAAAGTTGACTCTTAGATCTCTGTTCTTTATATATTTGCTCTATAGGTGACCTTGTACTTTCTCATGATTTTAGCTCTTATTTATAGATTGATGCCTCCTAAATTTATATACATCCTCCCTACCTCTTCTTAACTATAGACCTGTGTATAAAGCTTCCTTTTAACATTCCTACTCAGATGCCTAATGGGTATCTCTAACTTGACATATCTAAAATTGATCTCCTGAAATTGTCCTCCAAACTTGTTGATCAGGCCAAACACATTAGAGCCATGTTCGACTTCTCTCTTTTTCCCCTCTCAATTCTCAATTAGCTGATTGGTTGCTTCTACCTTCTAAATAAATCCAACACTTGATCACCTTTCACTGCATTACCTCTGCTGCTGTTAGCTGGCCGAAGACACTATATGTGCAGGTCAGATTATTGATGTAGCTTATGATTTGGTGTCCCTGTTTCTGTATATAGCTGCCAATGAAATCCTGTTGTAACCTAGGTCCAATCATGTCTAAACTTACCTAAGGCTTCCCAACACACCCTGAATATCTACTCTCTTGCATTACCTCCCTGAATTTGTCTCCTATTCTCCTTCTTGCTCACTGTGTTATAGCTACACTGCCTACCTGCTTTTCTTAGAATATACCAGCCATGCTCTGACCTCTGGGATTTGTATCTAGTCTTCCCTTTACCTGGAATGACTTTCCTTTGGATTTTTAAATGCTTCTACTTCTTTCAGGTATTTACTCAAAAATTACCTTCCCATGGAGGACTTCTAGAGCTACCTTACATAAAATTTCAGCACCACTTCCACATAATTCTATCCCACTTCCTTGCATTATTTTCCCCTCCAAAACATTTATTACTATCATTTACTTTTTATTAGAATGGTACTGTCCTTTAGAACTTTGTGATGATAGAAATGTTCTATAAATCTGCTTGTCCAATATATGTTATGCACCAGGCACAGGTGACTATTGAACACTTGAAATGAAGCAAGTTGGAGGAAAAAAATGATTTTTTATTGATTTTCATTTTAATTAATTTAAATTTAAAAAGCCTCATCTGGCTAATGGTTATTATATTGGACAATACATGTTTAGAATGTAAACTTTCAACCCTTCACTGGAATATAAATTTCAGGAGAGCAGAGAATTTTTGTTTTGTTTTGTTTTGTTTTGTTCACTGTTGTATCCCTAGATATAGTAGGCACTTTATGAATATTTTTGAAGAAATGAACAAAGGAATCATTATCAAATTATTGCAGTAATGATTAAATAAGACATTGAAAGACTGGGTTGTAATCCTGGCTGTGCCACTCAAAAATGTTCGACTTTTCAGGAGTCACTTACTTTCTTGGGATCCAAGTTCTTTCATTCATGTTTTTTCTTTCATTTAATAGAAATGTTTAGCTCTTCCTATGTGCCAGGAATTATGCTAGATATTGATGTGTGAAGATGAAAAAAACATGTTCCATGACAAGGAGTTCCATCCAGTTAGGAAGAAAGAGAAATAAAAATTATTAAAGTTGTGTGATTATTTTAAAGACAGAGATATGAACTGCTTTGGGAGAAGAGAGAAGAAATAGAAGCCTTAATGATCAAAGGAATAATTGATGGAAAGGAAAATGGCAAGACTTCCTGGAGGATAAAGAGGATTTGAAATGTTTAGAAAGAGTGGGCATTTTAATATAAACACAACAGAGAACGCGTTCAAAATTAATTCTTTTCCATAACATAAAATGTGGAAATGTGGAATATTTAGGGATAAGACCTTGCATAATATGACTGTGTGTGCTATTATAAGATCACAGTATAAATATGCAGAAAATGATTTTATAAGTTCTGAAAATCTATCAGCTACCTTTTAGTACAAAGTTCCAAAACAATAGTTACTTATTGTTAACTGTTGTTTCTGTTTGCATCGCTTTCTTTAAAATTTTCATTGCCTTTTTTTGTTTTATATAAAAGTGCTTATATTTAGTGAACATTTTACAAATCCTTTTTCATTCCTAAACAGACATGCATATTAAAGAAACTCAAAGTGAAAAATGTAATTGTGGAGATAAAAAAAATATATATATGTATACATATGTATCTGATTACATACAGATTTATATATATATATGATTTTAATATTATAGACACCTCACCAGCCCCACATGCAGTCAGATACATTTTCCAAGGAAACTTTAAAGCAGAAAAGCCTGAAGGCTGTGCAAGAGCAGCTTCTATGAGAGCCTCAGCAGAATACAGCTCTTGCGTGCGTCTCTTCTCTACCACTGGGGATTAAGTGACAGTGGAATAGAGAGTAATGGTAACGTGATGAAGCACTTTTCAACCTTCACGCCGGCCCCTGAACATATCAGGTGTCTCTTCTGAAAGCTAAGCTTTATTGTCATAGTTCAGTACAGTTTTCAGGTGTGTATATTTGTAAGGAAACAAATTAGTCTGTAAGTTTTAATATCGATTATAGATAATAAAGAAGAATAATTGAACGTGCTAATCTGATGTATTACTTCCCAAGTAAATATATGTTATATTAAATACTTTATATGAGAGGACTGTTAGTAGACTTGCTGGAACCAGTTTGGTGCTTATATCAGAGATGTTTGCCAAGCTGCACAACAGAATAGGGCTAGGGTTTAAGACGTAAAAGTGACTCTGTGCTTAACTTTTACAGAGGACTATTAACTAGTTAATGGCACTCAGAATATTTTCATTAAAACTATATTTAAATAAATGGTGAGTTTTTTAATTTTTATAATAAATTCTTTAAAGTTAAGATGTGTATGGGATTTCTGCATTTAGGGATATAACAATAACAATGTTTCCTATAAATTCTTTATCTGTGAGATGAAGATTATAAGAGAAAATTTTTAGTTCATGAAAATGCCAATGAATTAGATAAATTATACAAAATGGAGTATACTGCCTGCCATATAACAAATTGCTAAAGAAAACGATGATAGCTATTGATAGTCCAGTGCCAAGGAATAATAGTATATCTCTAAAATATTTTTGAATGAAATGCTTTCCCTCCAGAATACATCCATATTTCGTCACAGAGATACGGGGGATAATTGTTTTTGTATATTCATAACTGAATAGATAAAATAGTGCTGATGAGTTTTTAGTGTAATCCTACAGGTATAATTTATCATTAAGCAGCTAGATTCCACTTCCAACTCCACACCACATGATATTATTTAAAGAAATATTTCCCAATTTGTGTAATAATTATATGAATTTGTAAGTCTTTAGAAAGTAAGAGCAAGTTTCCTCTACTGCTTTAATTTACAGATTAAGAAAGTTACACGTTCTCCAAGGGCCATACAGAGCTAGTGGCAGTGGTTGGTAGGATGAGGGCATCTGCTTCTGATTTCTAGGCTTTTGCGATGCCTACCATGGCTCTTTCAGTATTATTTTTCCTTGTTAGGTCAGTCTCCATTTTTTCCTGTTAAAAATAGTACATAACATTCTTCCAATAGAAGTCACTTTCCTTCTCCAAATTATGTTGCCACAAACATAATATTTTATAAATTTAAAATGATTTCTGTACTGCTTAATTACACCCCAGGATATGAGAGACGTACTTTAAAAATTGCTCTGAAAAAATATAAGCTCTATGGTGATTTTTATTATTATCTTACTTGGCAAATAAAAAATACTTTTACTTTTCAACATGTTTAAGCCTTTCAAAAGTTATGAAGTTATTTCACCGTCCTTTATAGTATTGCTTGACCAACATTTTTTGTTCTCTTAGTTGTCCCTCATAAATCAGTCCCTTAGCCTTTTAGACATGTCACTTGTTTCTCCCTAAACTGCCTCCTACATGTTCTTATTATTGTAATTCATTTTTTGAGTAACGACAGTTTACTTGGCATTGTTCAAAACATAACATCTTTCTTTCAAGAGAGGTGAGTAAAATTGTGGTATTGTGTTTCGTGTGGTCTCAGCAGACCACGGGATGAACATTCATTAAACTAACCATTCCAATCAAGTTTGGGATATGAGGAAGGGATCAAAATTATCAGTCAGTGATTAGACTTCAGAAACATCGGTTTCTCCCCTGACGATGTTTAAAGTTATCTCAGTTAAAGTGAGGAATGAATAGATGTATCTGAGTTTCTGTATTCCTACGGATCATCAGAATCCCACTCTGAATTCCAGTGGCATTCAAGCCAAAAATAAAAGTGACTTGAGACCTTTGAAGAAAGGTCTTTAGAAGATAAAGAATGATTATTTTCAGTTAGCCAAAGTGTGTGTTTTTAATCAATCAATATTTTAAACTCTTTGAAAACATAGAATATTTAAGGTTTTCATTCTACTTAGATATTTGTCTGAGATTGTTTTTACAATTTGTCTCAACTTTCATGTTATGATTCATTTTTGTCAATCAAGAATTGCAAAATACTTTTCTACTTCAGATTATTTGTGGTGCCATTAAGCTAGGTGAAAGTTATGTATCATATGTGTAGTCACTGGATATTCAACACATCCTCATTAATCGTGTTTATTTATGATTTAGATAAGTTTATAATTATGCACTTTTTCACTGGTCATTTACTCTTTATACTGAGCTTACTGTTAAAACCTATACAATATTCACAATTTCATGGAATCCATAGAACTCAAGGGAATCCATCCATATTATAATTCACCACATTGATTACCAGGTTGCCCTAGGTGGGTGTTACTTTCCCCTTTTACATCATCTTCTGTTGACTTCTTACTTCATGTAAATCTTCTGTGACAAAAAGTAAAAAATAGTTTGTCTGGAAAAATAGTGTCCTCTTTCTTTCTGTCTCTTTCTCTGTCTCTGTCTCATTTCTCTCTTTATTGTTTTCTAACTCCCATTTCATTATTTGATATTTTCATTTCTCTCATTTGATTATAATTTTTTAGCCTTTATTTGCCTTTATGTAAAACAAATCCTTTATGAATCACCTTTCTGTACAAGAAGCCCAGCCCTCTTCTGGTATACCCTTAATTCTGGTATAGTTATTTTACTAATCACATGCTTTTGTGGTTTTTAGAATGATTACATAACAAGATGGAACCTCACCTTGTAAACAGATTAGTTTCATTAACTGTGGGCTCAGAACAAGTTGTTACTTGTCACTTAAAATTGGCCTGTTAAAAGTAGGCATCTGAATGTGGAATGACAGTTCAGGAAAGCTAAACACAGTGTTCAAATAGCACAATGAGATTTGCTGACAGCTTAGCTGATTTTGATACCTGAATGGTGCTATGCAGTCATCTGCTTCTGTAGAAAAGTTAAAAGTAGATCTGGGAAGGCATTCATTCTTCTGAATTATTAAAAATTATTGAGCATTTCCTTTTGTTATATCAGGTGGCCTACATGCTTTCACATCTGCAAAAAGATTGTTCAGTGTCTACACAGAAGTCAGTTATGATCCAACTGCCTATGGGAAATGTCAGCCAAGGGTTCTTCCCTACCATTAGTTCAGGATCTACCAGGAATTACTGAAACCTTACCTTGTAGGTGTCCACACCTATACGGTAGGTAGGTGTCATTGCTACCACATTTCCTCATTGTTGTCAGGGTTCTTTGGAATTCCCAGTTCAAAAGGAAAAATCCTCTGACACTTATTTAGGCACATCTCTGTCAGCACTCTCTAGTAAAAAGGACTTTTAACTTTTACTCCCGTTCATATGATAGTCTTATGTCTGCTCTAAAAAAGTGGTCTCTCTAAAATTAGAAATAATCAGGCAACACAGCTCCTAGAATGATGAACTACTAGAATTTCCAAATTTTCTCCTATTCCCTCTCCTATTCCCTCCTATTCCCTATGAAAGTATGGGTTATGTGCTAACATATAAGTATCTGTTAAAGTTACTGTTATACAGTTTTACCCATTGAAAACTTTGTGCTGTTAATAGATCAAATCCACAAAATAAATGATCATGAAAATATAATCTAATGTAAATATTTTTATTTATTAAATTTCTGCCAGGACAGGTCCTAATTATGTTTATGCAAATAACCTTTTTTTTTTTTGGCTTGGCCTAATTCCTTTTATGTTATAAATAGTTAATAATGTATACTACAAATTAAATTAAATGTAAAATATTCAAGCTCAAATTTGATTCTATTTTTTCTCTTTATTCTTATGTGCATTCTAAACTTATAAATTAAACAGGCAACTACCTTTAAGACTTTCTCAGAAAAATCATAAATTAATTGGCAGAGACAGCAAGATTTTTCATTTATGTAGCATTTTAAAGTTTATAGCATCTTTTAAAATGTACGTCCTCATTTGAATTTTAAAAAATGTGTGAGTTTGGGAAGGATATGATCATCATTTTCCAGATTATAGAACTGAAGTTCAAAAAGGTTAAATGACTGGTGAAAGATCACAGGACTAGTCTGTAGGAAAGCAAGCCTGGTAGCCCCAAGCTCACTGCTTTGAAGTGTTTAATAGTAGGTTAGAGTCCTACATATAAGTCCCATTAATGTTGTTCTCTACTTTTTCGAATCATTGAGTTCACCGGCTATCTAAGAACATTGGAATTAAAATAAAAAGACGGAATTTGAGACTTTACTCCATTATTTGTGAGCCTTCTGACTCAGGCGAGTCACCTGAACTCTCAGAGCCTTCCGACTTCTGAAACGTGGTTATAGCACAGCTCCTAGATCTTTCACACGAAGGTCACATGACCCACACCAAAAAGGGAAAGAGCTCTGAAAACGAGCACTTTTCTAAAATATAAACAAAAGTTATTTCATGCCACCATGACATTTTGTAATGAAGATTTCACCCAAAGGAAAATGACACACGGTCCAACTTCAATTCCCCCACTAGAGCCACGTGGCTCCAGGCAAGTCCTTGAACCCAAGTGAGAATCTGTTTTGCCCATTGTAAAATAAGGATTTATGAATGATGTTCCTAGCACTAAATAGTGAAAGCAAGATTATGAAAAGGTGCTAGATACAGGAAGATGACCATATGTCACTGAGGCCTAGTTTGTGACTTTAACTGGCTTATTTTCACATTTTTCCCTTTCTCACAGAATTTTAACCCCTTTCTTCCTATATTACTTAGTTTTCCCAAATACCCAAAATTCTTATTTTCCTTCTGCTTTATAAAGGACTTCATAAAAGTTGAACTGACATTCCATACAGACTCCTCCCTTCATGTCTCATTCATCACCCCTCTCACTTCATTAAATTGAACTGCATTCTTGAGCTAGATCTAGTTAGACTTTTAGCCTAGTCAGCTATAGACCTCCTTATCCCCTTCTTGCCAACACCAGTTTTCCAAAAGAGAGGATGTTAGATGAAAGGCTGATTTCTATAAGCGCTGACATAAGAGATCACTCTTAAAATGTTTTTATTGAAAGAGTGTGTAATTTATTCTTACTGGTATGTGAGGGGAAAAAAAAATTCCCTGAAGTTGCCAAACACATCTAAGAGGGCTCTGGCGGGTAGGAACATATTTAAATGGTAACTTTACATCTTCAGTGTGCAACTGCTGTGGTTTGTCTCAGTTCAAACCAGAATTCTGGCTATAGAGGGAATCAACAGAATAATGTGGGAGATTCAGGTTAGAACCACAAATATGCCTAAAATTCTGTAGAGACTATAGTTGAGTGGATTTGGCAATTTTCATGATTTAGATCATTGTCATTCTCTTTTTTATTTATATAACTAGATATTATTCACATATTATAGTCAAAATAAAAATTATAAAAATAACAGATTGAAAAAAGTTTTTTCATTAGGTTGATAATGATTAAAAAAAACACATAGCTCTAAATTCATACATTCATGCATTATTCTCTCATTTCTTAAAATTCAGCTTGATGTTTTCTTTGCTCTGAACACCAACTATAAAGCCCAATGCACTTTCTATATAACTGAATCATCTTGAAAAGAGTTTAAAACATGATACAAAAATGAAAGCAAAATTGTCTTTTATAGCTTATGAATATATTTTGAACGCTCCCTTTGTGCTTTGTGATTTAGGTGGCAGACAGCTAGGGTATAAACAGTATACCACTACTAGGTTCCTGAAAAGTCATTTTGATTTGGGACATATTTAACTTCCACCTCAAAGACATAGTTTTTATATTGGAAGAAAATGGTTTTTGCTCCTAGGAAACTTCGATATTATTCTCACCACAAACATAACATGCTATATCTTTCCTGAAATCGGTGTATTTCATTGAATCATTTTAATGTGCTCTGGCTGAAGAATATCAATATCACTCTTCAGATGAAAGGTGGTTCCAGTAATGCCTGATGTCTTAGCATCATTTGTAATACAAATGATGGGGAGTCTGTGGCTTAATGGCCACTAATTTATTTTGAATTTATGATGCATTGCAGCCATTAGTAGTAAGCTGCTTTACATCAGTTCATGGGGAATAAGAGTACTGTTTGTGGTGGGTTTTATTTCTTGATGTCAGATGGGAAAATATGCCCATTTCAAGAAGAAAAAAAGGAAAAAAGTCTGTACTAAAGTGGATTTAGATCAGAAGTCTACCAATTCTGTGTGACAGTTCTAATACATCATGCATTTCACTGTGCCATATCATAGGTAATCATGGGGGTGTTTTTAAACGAAAAACCATAGCCCAGCTGTTTTTACATTATATGCAAATGTAAATTTTGACATGCAATTTTCACCAATTTGAGTTTTTTTAAATATATTTATCATGAAAATTTGCTGAGTAATATATTATACATTTTATATTATGATTATTGTCATATATTTAAACACTCACCAACATTAGAATAAAATTAAACTCTAAAATAACCCTTATCAGATATAAACACTGTACGACTGTTATTATAGGAAAAAAGAAAAAGAGAGAAGCAGAATCACCCTTTAAGGAGATGACCATCTACTTCAGATAATAAGATTTTGGTAGGAAAATATATTTTAATGTATGGTTTTAATGAGAATTCAAGGCAAGAGTCAGTGAGATGCCGTAAAGCAGTGAGGGATTTATTTCCACATCTGAGAACAGATGGTGTCAATGTTTGGAAATGTGAGAACAAGGATCCAAGAGCAGAACCATCATCAAAAGGGCTGAGTTTGAACTGGATCTTAAAAGAAGAACAAAATATGAGCAGAAACAATATATGCATAAAGCATAGTGGAAACAAAAGAATAAGGTGTTAAGTCAAGTTGTTTATCTGGAAGCAGAGATTTCATAAACACAGAATAATATAATATATGGCAGGCTTGAGTGAAATGCATTAAGTGCACACCACCAACAAAAAAACAAACAAACACAAAAACCAGTCCTTCTAAAAGATAATTTCCAACACCATACTCAAATGTCTAACTCCAGCAGCCACTATGGTCCACTGAAGGATGAGTTCTTATAGTGAACTAATTTCCTCCCCAAACTTCTGGTCAGGCATCATTTCAAGACTGGCTTCTTCCAGGAGACTACAATTGATCTCTTTCTGCACTATAAGCTTCTACAGATGCTGCGGTTCCCACCACTGCAGATAAATAACCCCTTCTAAACAGCAGACTGTGCACACGCCACTTTAGGACCTTAACAGAATAAACTTTGACCACAGATGACCAGCATCTTTAGATCTTACTGTCTAGTTCTGCCTAAAAGTGAAGACCACTCATCTCTGTCTAGCCTTTGGTACTACACAGATCCTCTGATCATCTTTCCTCCTCATGCATCCCTACCTCTGTGTGCTGACCAATGCCTCTCCAATGATTTCTAGTCCCACATTGACATGCCTCCCAATCCTTCCCACTGAGCCCCGTGGAACTACTTTTACATGATATTTTCTGTCCTGTGCTCTCTATATCCTCAGCCTCTTTCAGTGAACAAGTCCTCTGCCTGTTTGTCCTAAGTAAGCCCTGGGTTCTTCTCTGACTCCACTTCCCCTCAGATGGAGACTGCATATCATCCCACAACATTTCAACAGAGAGTCACCGACACAATCTCCACCCAGCCTAAGACTCAGTATCTGTGCTTGTGCTGTGAGCACAACTGCAGATGGAGGAGAGGGCCAGCAAAAGAGGCAGGAAGGCCATTTCAAGTCATCACCAAATGAGATATCCAGCTCATGCAGCCTCCTCTACCTAATTCTCTCCACTGGTTTCACTTCTTTGAAAGAGTTTTCATACATACCTAAAAGCTTAGAGAATAATAATAAAGAGGCTGCTCATTATCCTATGAAATCATTGTCAAGTTAAAATCGAAGTTTTATAATCAGTTCAAGTGCCAGTGTTTTGATTGCCTTGTTGAGAAAGAGGAATTTCAGACCATTTTATTAAAGTTCTTCGAACTGATTTGTGCTTAGTAATGGACAATCTCTAAAACCTCTTTCTTCTAGTAATATCATAAAATAAGTTTACTTTAAACTGTGTCCTTTTAGGCATTTGGTTACTAACAAGTGTTGATGGTCCTTAATTGCTTTGGCCGGGATGAAAAGTGGGCTGCCTTCTTGAGTAACTGGGTAAATCGATGGGACTTTTCTTAGTTTTTCCGATGCCATTGCTTTGATGTGAAGAGACCGAACTTTTGTGGGGTGACTTGAACTCCTTATCTTTGACTGTCCTCACTCTAGCCTTGTCCCTGTCACAAGATTTTCTCTATCTATGAACCATTGTTCCTGGCCCTGGTAGAACAGCAGAATTGACTGATGCTTGGGCTATGATTCTATTTCTAACCTGCCAACTCATGTGCTAACCCAACAGATGGAATAGCTCCTTGGTTCTCTAATGGTTTAATATCCCAGCTTGTGTCCTGTAAGTCATTGCTCTAAACTAGAGTGCATCTCACAAAGAATTCATGGATTCCAGAAACTGGAATTCCTCTGCAGTGTGAGATAATGATCACTATTCTTATATTTCAGTTCATTATTTGTTTATGAGATTTATGTCAAATTATAACCATAAAGAGCTCTTGGCTGTGCCTCATCCTAGTGCTTTATCACAGAGATATTTAATATTACACTGATAAAACATGTGTTCATATTAGTTCCAGGGCAGGTATCTTGTATAAACTATTTTGCTTAGCACATCTACCATATTTTATTTGGGTGGTTTCAGATTCTGATTTTCAGAAGAATCACTTTAGCAGTCTGGATCACACTATAATAAGAATAAAATCTTTCTGCCAATGAATAAATAATTTCATCCGTGAAGTAAGAACTATACTGTAAGATTTCAAAGATAGTCTACCTTTTACTAACAAAAACGTATTAATAATTCTTCAAAGCATATGTGTGAAAGATTATGAAATGCAACCATAAATCTGAACTGAGTGAGGAATTTAGATAAATTGAAAACTAAAAATAGGATGTTAAATATTGCAGAATACTTAATCTTCAGTCTTCTTAATATCTTCTGAATTGGTAGGATGCAAGAACGTTTGCGAGTTTGGTCATTGAAGGTTGAAATACTTCATGCCTAATGCCTTCTGCGTTCTCCAAATAATTAGTTTGGTAAAGTCAGTTGCTGAGTGATGGGGGAATACGCAAAGGGGAGGCTTGGATATTTAAGGAGATTTTGAAAAACAATAAATAAATAAAATAGTTGTTGCAAATAATGTAAGTGACTTGATTTAAAGAACTGTAACAGGATGATTGAGTAGCTTGGAAAAAGGCTCTCCTCAACATGATAGGTGATAATGAATTTCAATTATTTAATTATGATTTCTTACTAGACCTTAAGAGATTAAGTATTAGTCAATATCAGCTGGCTAAAGCAGTTCTAATGAATAACTGATGACATCATCAGAAATCTGGGTGGTGCAGCTTACTATTGGCAACAGGGCGAAGAATGAATTCAAGCTAGATTATTATCACTTGTGTAAAATGAAGTATGTCAACAGTAAGAAGACTTTTGCCTTGAAAAATCCCAATTTCATCAAATTGGGGAATTAAATTATTTCTCAAACATTATCACCATTTTGGCCATTAGTTCTGATGAGAGATACCTAACTTGTTTAGCTATACTTTTCAAAGGCAGAAAAGTGGTACAAGTCAAAATGGACATCTTATCCCTATCAAAAATGCAATGACTCAAATAAATCTCTGAAAGAATTACTCTGGTCTGTGTCCACACCCACGTTCTCCTTATCATCTTAATTGCCCCTGTAGGTTTTTAAAGGTGGAATGACCTGCACATTTCCCACAATTACTCTATTGGATTTTTTTTAATCTTATTTACCAGCTCCAAATTCTGACATAGGCCAACTCTCTGCGCCTGTTACCAAAATATAGATGGTGTTTTGGCATTCATCCTACCCTTTGCCGGCATTTCAAACTTTTTGCTTGCCACTGGCTTTGATGCTTCATCTTACTGAGCGTCTATAGCTGGCGATAGTACTGACCCTCAGCGCAGCCTTTCCTCAGAAGAAGAAAATGCTAATGACTGGTCATAGGAGAAAGACTAGGAGCATAAAGCTCGACCCCCAGGGAATTTAACGTTTTGGTGCAAAAAAATCACTTAAGGATACTGATCTTTTTTAAAAGCAGGTTTCTGGTTCCCATCTCCAAAGATTCTAATGCAGTAACTATAGACCTTGCTGTACCTTGGAGCGCTATGAGCAACCTTACTCAGTGTGTTTGCAAACACGGTTGCAAGGAAGAACAAATTTTTCACACGGTGTGCTAGGCAACTGCCTGAACCTTCCCATTTGTTTACTCTTGGTTCTGGTTTAGTCTAGGAATAATGGGCTCACTAGGGTTTCTTGTAGATAGTTATTAAAAATCGCGCTCCCCCCCCAAAAAAAAAATCCAAACATACAGTGAAGGATTCTGCTCTTTCCCACAGAAGGAAATGAAGGGCAAGTTGTCCTAGGAGCAGAATGCTGATGCAGTCACCACTTTCAGTTACCACCATCCTTTTCACTCAGTCTTATAGTTCTGTCAAGAAGCAAGAAAACATTGGCTTAAACCTCAAGAAAATCTCCAGCCGGTAGTTAAATACAGTAACTTTATGCTACTGAGTAGTTGGTTTACAGCTAATTTTAGGACATAGAGGAAAAGGGGTGCTTGTTCAATGCTCACTTTGCTGCCTGTCAATCCTCTACAAGGTCCCCAAATGTCTACTTAGGAGGAAAGTGAGAAATTATTGTGAAAGTGGGAAAATAAAAGGAGTATTCTATAGTAAAAAGAGGAATTAAAGGCAAGGAAAATTATCCTAAAGAAAGTTGATGAAAATGTATGAAGAGGTTTAAAACAATCAAGCATCTGCAGAGAATGTCATGATTGAAAAGATAAACACTAAGGGGAGAAACATGTCTATCATGACGAACTTCTCTAGAGGTCTTTTAGGATATACTAAAAGCAAGGAAGGGGAATGAATGATATCTTTGGGCTACAGCTTCCTCAATACCTTTATCAATAGATAAAGATACATTTTGGAGATTTCCTTTTTTTCAGCATATTTTTTCTCTCTGTATAAATACATGTACAGTTAATTTCCTTCATAATTTCCCTTTTTTAATTTTGTTTTGTCACTAGAACTACATTTATTAGATGTTTAAGAAAGAATCTTTCTACCTACAAGAAATCATATGTGTCTGTAAATTGTTTAAAAAGTAGATGATTCATTGCAGAGAAATTATTCTAACAAAGAAGGATCCACTCCTTTGGAACTTAATTTGTGTAATGGTAGACTGCAGAAGAAGCAATGCTTGATATTCCAGAGGGAAAATACGTGTGAATACCAGTTACTCAAGGACTCACTATGCCGATTCACCAATAATTAGCAACGGTGTGATAAAAAGAGAAATTTAGTCTGCTGGTACTAAAAAACTAAAAGTTAGAATAATTCCTGAGGAGTCAGAACAAAAGCCAAACTTTGTAAACTATTTACCTACAAACTGAAACAGAGTTTTTCTACCTTGATGTTTTTGGACTTAAGGAAACACTGGTAGAAGTTGTATTGACAAAACTTGTCATTTAAATGCATTCATATTTAAAACTCCTTCAAGTAATTTACTACCTCTAAACTAGAGAAACATGCTAGGAGAAAAGGAAACATCATTATCTTGTATGACGTACTTTGCGTTTTTAGCTGTTATATAAATCCCTCAAAATACAGACTCCATGAAGGTAGGCATTATAACTATGTTGTTCATCATAAGCCCTGCACATAGCTGAAAAAATGTTCAGTAAATATTTGATGAATGAATGAATAAACTGATTTTTTTCATTTATAGCATTATAAAATTTGCCTAGATAGATTTTCCTCTTTAGTAAATTAAAACTTCAAAAATGTTATTAAACACATTAAATATATTTAGAAACTACTACATCCAGATATTGTATTTAAATGTTCAGAGTTGATGAAGAAATTTTCCACTTAGGTACCAGTTTTAAACTTTGAAAATGAGGAATTTTTATGCTGGACCTACCGTAATCTTAAGCATATAAGATTTGAAATCAGGAAGACTTAAATTCAAATCCTAGCTCTATAATTTAGGCAATTATAGGTACTTAACTTTTCCTAGGTTTTATTTACAAATCTGTAGAATGTACATACAGCTCTCTATCTTATAGAGTCTTAGTGAGAATAAAATGAAATAATGAATGTAAGCCACTTAGTACAGTATTTGTAATTCAATAAGAACTCAGTAACTGTTGAAAGTTAATATTAGAATATTTTCAGTATAAGAAACAAATGAAATTTCCTTTAGTTTAAACAATATGCACATTTATTATCTTGTATAAGATTATGAGAGCATTATCTCTTATGAACTGAGAGGTAGGCTAGACCCTAAAGTCTACAGTGGACCAACTAACTAAAGTTAGTTGATTCAGGAGTTTGATAATATTTAATATCATCTGAAACCAGGTATTTGTGTCTCCCCCTCATCTCCCTCATCAGCTTCATCCTTAGACTGGTTCCCTTCATGATTATAAAATGGAGCCTGGTGAAAAGGATAGGTGGGGTTTTCTTTCTCCTTCCCTCACACCTCTGGATGTCAGCCAGTGGAGTCTTTCTACCCTCATGTGCCCAAAATCTGCTGCTGCCACTGAACCGTGAGCTTCTTGAGGAAAAAGCACGAGGCTGCCAGCCCCCTCAGGGTTCCTTTCCATAACCACAGACCTGAGCCAAGATGGCAGGCACCATATTGCTTCTCCACTCAGTGTGTACCTTTGTCCTCCACAAGGAAGCTTCAGCACTTCAGTTATTGTCTTGCCTTTTCCCACACATTTTCCAACTTTGACCCAGACTGAGGGAGCCACAGGGGCTGGTGGGTCCCCAGTGATCTGTGTGACACCGGAGCTTGGACATTATGAGTGGCTGCCTTCCAGAGAGAGGGACAAAGACAACTAGTGTGCTAGCTGTCCTCCATTCAGACCCTTTTCCTTCCCTTCCCATCCCCCACCTGCTGCTGTGGAGAGCAATGATTGAGTTGGGGCTCTCTGAAGCGACTGTTTTACCTCTGTTGGTGCACACACAACACCAAGGCTTCCACAAAGAGTGGGGCTCACACCTTTCCTCTTAAAGACTTACAGTGGACCAAGGGGTACTCAGACTGTGAACTCCCTGCCCTCTGGCCCTCCTTGGTGCTGCTTGCCTGGCTGCTCCGTCAGAGCAGGGCACACTCGAAGTGAAGGGACATCAAATCTGCTTGAACACCCCATAGGCAACTCAGGACCAGAACGCTTCTCCCTAGCACAATCAGGGATTGAAATTGGGGGACCTGGGGAGAGGCCCACAGGCCCGATCCCATACCCCCAGGACTTGATCATGTTGATCAGGGGCATGGAGGAAAGATTTGTGAACTAATCTTGGGAGGCAAGGGAGCCCATGTGGGCAGAACTCAGAGGAAGGTGCAGTGTGGGTCCAAGCGATGATGCACTCATGGAGCACCCCTCCCCCCATAGGAAAGCAGCGCTCTTAGCTCAGGGTGGGATCCTGGATAGGGAAGCTCCCAGGTCACAGCACCATTGCTGGGGAGCTCAGCTAGTTTGAACTCCTGCCAGTGGCTAGACACCGGAAGGAGACCTTGGGGAAGGAGAGGGTGAAGAAGAGTGAAATCCACTCCTGACAGCCAGACTGTAAATCTCAGATGGCCCCTCCCCCATGAGCAGACTTTCTGGCTTGGTGGGGCCACTTCAGCCATTCCCTGGTGGCTTTTCTCAGCAGGCTGGGAGCAAACCTTTGGACCCCTGCTGAGACAGCTCCCTTGCTGGCTTTTGTGGAGCCTGAAGGCAGGCTTTTATGACCCAGCCCTGCCTAGCCTCACTATTCCACCTGCCTCTACTGTGGTGAAGAATAAGGAGTTCCCTGGGAGATCCAGGGCTCCACCCACCACCTGAGGCATACAAGTGTTTCTCTTGAGGGCCGACAGCTGGTAACAGGTGCTCGCCCCACCCAAGAGGAAAAAAAAAAACACTGCAACTGGCTCTAACTGGCAAACAACACCTACTAGCAGGGAGGTAAATTTGTAAAACCCTTTATAGCATTTACTGGCTAAATCATATAGGGTGTGGTTAATTTCTACCCCAAAGCACCACCTACTGTCTCAGAGATTAAGCTGGGCATTCAAATAGAATTCACACTGTTGAGAAGACCACAAGGCTGGGAAAAGAGAAAAGATTTCAAAAACCTTCCTCTTTCTTCATCAACAAGAGACATGGAATTGGCCCACACACACAGATCACTGCTGCTACAGTCTATAGAAAAATAACAACTGAGAAAACCACCACACTAAGGATAACTATAAGCAAAGCATCCATCTAGAACCTAGACACAGATAAAAGCATCCATAACCAAAGCCAAAGATTCTTATCCAACATATGCTACAGACACACCCTTAAGAGTGAGGGGGAAAAAATGCCCCATCTAAACAAAAGAAAATCCAAACAGAGGAGATGACAGCTGCTCAAGATGAGAAAGAATTAGTGCAAGAACTCTGGAAGCATGAAAAATCAGAACAAAAAAGTACAACCCCAAAGGGGCACACCAGCTCTCTAGTAATGGATCCCAACCAAATGAAAATATTCAAATGACAAAGAATTCCAAATATGAATTATAAGGAAGCTCAATAATATTCAAGAAAAAATGGAAACTCAACTAAAAAAAATAGAAAAACAATTCAGGAAATGTCTGAAAAATTTACTAAAGTGATAGACTTATTAAAAAAATCAAAAAGAACTTCTGGAAATGAAAAATTAATATAAGGAACTAAAAAACACATTGAAAAGCTTTAAGAGTACTATACTAGGTAGAGGAATGAATTTCAGAGCTTGGAAAAACTCTTTTGAATTAACCCAGTCAGTCAAAAATAAAGATCAAAGAATCCAGAGGAATGAACAAAGCCTATGAGCAATATGGGATTTTGTAAAATGGCCAAATAGTAGAATTCTAGGCATCTCTGAGGGGAAAGAAGAAAAAGCACAAAGTCTGGAAACCCTATTTGAGGGAATAATTGAGTAAAACTTCTCTGGTCTTGCTAGAAATTTAGACATACATATATAAGAACCTCAATGAATACCTCAGAGATATATTGCAAAGAGGGAATCACCAAGACATATAGTCATCAGATTGCCCAAAGTCAACACAAAGGAGGAACTCCTGTGAGCTGTGACGCAAAAACATCAAGCAATTCATGAAAGAAAATCCATTAGGCTGACTGCATATTTCTCAGCATAGACCTTACAAGCCAGAATGGATTCAAGTCCCGGCCTCAGTCCTCTTAAACACAGCAAATGCCAACCTAGAATTTTGTATCCTGCAAAACTAAGTTTCATATGTGAATGAGAAATACATTTCAGACAAACCCTGAGAGAATTTGTCACAGCCAAACTTACCCTACAGGAAATACTCAGAACTGCATTACACATGGATCAGAATGCTAGACACCCACTTGCATAAAATCACCCAAAAGCTAAAGCTCACAGGTCATAAAAAACAACAGCAAAGGAGGGAAAACAAAGTAATGAATTACTACCGAACATGATGAACAGAACAACATCCCACATATCAATTCTATCACTTAATAGTAACTCATCATTAATGTCCCACTCAAGACACATGGGCTGCCTGAAGTGATAAAAAAAATACAAGCCAAGTATCTTCTGTCTCCATAAAACACATATAACCCACAAGGTCTCACATAGACTCAAGGTGAAGGGGTGGGGAAAAAAAGTTCGATGTAAATGGAAACCAAATGAGAACAGGTGTACCCACCCATTCTCATATTACATAAAATTGACTTTAAATCAGAAATGGTAAAGAAGGACAAAGATGGACATTATATAGCGGTAAAGGGAGAAATTCAACAAAAAGACATAACAATTCTAATTATATATGCACCTAACACAGGAGCTCCGAGATTCATGAAGCAAATTCTATGAGAGTTAAGCAAAGAGATAAACAGCAGAATTGTAATTGCTGGTGATTTCAACACTACATTGACAGAGCTGGACAGATTTTCAAGGCAGAAAATAAATAAAGAAACGCTGGACTTAAATGGGACTTTAGAACAAATGAACCTAATGGCCATTTACAGAGATTCTACCCCAAAACTACAGAATATACATTCCTCCCATCAGCACATAGACCATTCTCCAAGATTGATCATATCTTTGGCCACAAAGCATGTCTCACAATTCAAAAATTCAAAATCATATCATGTATCTTCTTAGACCATAGTAGAATAAAACTGAAATCAATTCCAAAAGAAACACCCAAATCTATACAAAGTCATGAAAATTAAACATCCTGCTGTTGAATGATTATTGAATCAATAATGAAATTAAAATAGAAATCAGAAGATTTCTGAAACTGAAAAACAATGGGACACAAGCTATAACAATCTGCTGGATTTGTCAAAAACAGCATTAAGGGGAAGATCCATAGTTTTAAATGCCTACATCAAAAGACAGAAAGTTTACAAATTAACAACCTACTGACACATCTCAAGGAACTAGAAAATGAAGAGCAAACCAAATCCGAAGCCATCAGAAGAAAAGAAATAACAAAGGTCAGAGCAGAACTAAACAAAATGGAAATCAAAAACAAAAAGGATCAACTAAACAAAAGTTGGTTCTTTGAAAAGATAATCAAAATCAATAGACCTCTTGTTACATTAACCAGAAATAGAATAGAAAGGAACCAAATAAGATCAATCAGAAAAGAAAAAGGAGATATTACAACTGATACCACAGAAATACAAAATATCATCTGTAAATATTATGAAAATCTCTATAATCATTAACTAGAAAATGTAGAGAGGAGATGGACAAATTCCTGAAAATACACAACCTCTCAAGACTCAATCAGGAAGAGATAGAACTCCTGAACAGACCAATAACGAGTAGTGAGATTGAAGTAGTAATAAAAACTCTTCCAACAAAGAAAAGCCACCTATCAGCTGGATTGACACCCAGATTCTATCAAAGCTACAAAGAAGAGCTGGTGCCCATACTGCAGAAATTAATCCATAGCATTCAGAAGGAGGAAATCCTCCCAAACTCATTCTATGAAACCAGTATCACCTTGATACCGAAGCCAGGAAAGGAAAGAACAAAAAAAAAAAAAAGAAAAAGAAAACTATAGATCAATATCCCTTATGAATATAGATTTAAAAATTCTCAATAAAATACTAGCAAACCAAATTCAACAGCACATAATAATAATCCAGCATGACCAAGTGGGTTTCATCCGAGGGATGCAAAGATGGTTCAACATACATAAATTAGTAAATGTGATCCAACACATAAACAGAAGCAAAAGCAAAAATCATATGATCATCACAATAGATGGAGAAAAAGCATTTGACAAATTTCAGCACACTTTCATGTTAAAAACAAACTAGGTATTGGGGAAATATATCTCAAAATTATAAAAGCCATATATGGCAAACCCACCACAAACATTGTACTGAATGAGTAAAAGTTGAAAGCATTCCCCCTAAGAACTGGAACAAGACAAGGGTGCCCACTGTCACCACTTCTTTTCAACATAGGCTAGAAAATTAAAATGAAAATCAAAAGATTTCTCAAACTGAAACACAATGGGGACACAAGCTATAACAATCCATAGGATTTGGCTGAAAGTCCTGGCCAGATCAATAAGTGGGAGAAAGAAATGAGTGTTATCCAAATCAGGAAAGAGAAAGTCAAACCTTCTCACTTTTTGCTAACAATATGATCTTGTATCTAGAAAATCTTGAAGGCTCCACCAAGAGGTTCCTGGAATTGATAAATAAATTCAGCCAGGTCTCAGGTGAAAAAATCAATGTACACAAATCAGTAGCATTTCTGTATACCAATAACAGTGAAATTGAGAGTCAAATCAAAAACTCAATACCATTCACAATAGCTACAAAATATATATATATATATATATATACACACACACACACACACACACACACACATACACGCACACACACACACTCAGGAATATACTTAACCAAAGAGGTGAAAGATTTCTACAATGAGAACTATGAAACACTGGTCAAAGAAATCACAGATGACACAACGAACGGGAAAACATATTATGCTCATGGATCAATAGAATCAACAATGTTAAAATGTCCATACTGCCCAACATGATTGATTGATTCAATGCAATCCCCATCAAAATACCAATATCATATTTCACAGATCGAGAAAAAATAATTCTACACTTGTTTGAAACCAAAAAATATCTTAAATAGCCAAAACAATCTTAACCAAAAAGAATAAATCTAGAGGCATCACCTATCTAGACTTCAAACTATACTACAAGGCTATAGTAAACAAAACAGCATGGTATTGGTACAAAAGTATAGACATAGACCAATGGAATAGAACAGAGAACCCAGATATAAAATCATCTACCTACAACCAACTGATCTTTGACAAAGCAAACAATAGCATACACTGGGGAAAAGAAGCTCTATTCAATAAATGGTTCTGGGAAAATTAGATATTTACATGCAGAAGAATGAAACAGGACTCCTGTCTCTCACCACTCACAAAAAATAACTCAAGATGGATTCTAGAAGAAAATGTATGAAAATGTCTTTCAGATATTGGTGTAGGCAAAGAATTTATGACTAAGACCCCAAAGGCAATTACAGCAAAAAAAAAAAAAATACATGGGACTTGATTATATTAAAAACTTTCTTCACAGCAAAGGAAATAATCAACAGAGCAAATACACAACGTACAGAATGGGAGAAAATATTTGCAAAGTGTACATCTGATAAAGGGCTAACATCCAAAATCTACAAAGAACTCAAGCAAATCAACAAGAAAAAAACAAAATAACCATTAAAAAGTGGGCAAAAGACAAGAACAGAAGCTTTGCAAGAGAATATAGACAAATGGCCAATAAACATATAAAAAAAATGCTCAATGTCGTTAATCATCAGAGAAATGAAAATTAAAACCACAATGAGATATCACCTTACCCCAGTTAGAATGGCTTTTATTAAAAAGACCAAAAACAATAGATGCAGAGTGTGGATGCAAAGAGAAAGGAACACTTACACACTATTGGTGGGACTGCAAATTAATACAACCTCTATGGAAAACAGTATGGAGATTTCCTGAAAATCTCACAGTAGATCTACCATTTGATCCAGCAATCCCACTACAGGAAATCTTCCAAAAGGAAAATAAGTCATTTCATCAAAAAGACACCAGCACTTGTATGTTTATTGCAGCACAATTTCCAATTGTAAAAATGTGGAATCAACCCAAGTTCCCATCGATTCATGAGTGGATTAACAAAATGTGGAATATATATACACCAGTGAGTACTAGTCAGCAGAAAGAAATGAATTAATCTCTTTTGCAGCAATTTGGATGGAACCATAGACCATTATCCTAAGTGAAGTATCTCAGGAATGGGGAAAAAAAAACATCACATGCACTCTCTAATAATTTGGAACTAATTGATGGGCACAGAAAGAAGTAAAAATCACTGGAAATCAAGAAAGGGGGGAAAAAAGAGGGGTAAAAACCTACCTAACATGTAAAATGAACATTATGCAGGTGATGGGCACATTTTGACTAAAGCATTATAAAAGGTATCTATGTAACAAAAACATTTGTACTCCCTTAATATTTTGAAATTTACAAAAAATAAACAAAAATAAATGTATGTACTGCTCATTAAATACATTAATTTAAAAAGCTTAAAAAAATTATGTGAATGTATTCTTTCACTCTCAAAATATCTTACTGTACTGGACTACCCTTTCTTTTATTTTCTTATTGATCTGATAATGAAAACAGTTACTAAGTGTCTAACAGGCAAGTAATGTATACAGCATGAATACACTGGGCAAAGAAATGAATTGGATGACACGAAATTCCATCATGCTAGTCAGAACAGCCTGCAAGTTAAAATTTATGAATTGTTTATTTCTGGGTCTTTTCATTTAATATTTTAGGTCCTTTGTAGGGATCACAAGTAACTGAAATGCAGAAAATGAAACCTCAAATAAGGGGGAAACTACTGTAATAAAAAGATATGAAACAAGAAGTAGATTGGTTAATGACTTCATTATTGTTAGTAAAATATTTAGCAACATTGTACATGGATTCTCCTGTTAAATATTAAACCAAGTACATTTTTTAAACAACTAGTTCTCAAATAATTTCAATATTTTTTTAAAAATTCACACATATCTTGACATTATATTTAAGTGAAGAGGTTACTGCAAAATGTACTTGTGTTTACAAGTAGAAATATAGAATTGTTTTTAAATCTCTACAGCCTTTATGATTTAATGCAGCATCACCTAATCCGAGTGAATTCTAGGGACATGCAACTATTTGTTGTTAAATATTCAGTGCATAAGATATAGTTTTTTTTTCCTTTCCTGCATTAGAAATATTTGTGTCCTCTCAATGTCTGACAGTAGGTTTCTAACTCTTCAAATATTTGGGTTGATAAATTTACTATTTAAGTTAGACAAATGCTTTATTATTTGTAATGGAACATATATCTTTTAAATATATATTTTATAATTATATTTATAATTCTTTTTTAGTAATATCTTATTAAGAATGTAGAAAAAAGTAATTTACCTTAAACTCTTTGTTGTGTCGTGAATCTATTTTTTCAACTCTCTGTTACCTTTACCTTTGTTTGGCTAATAAAAGTTACTTTAGTTAATTTTTCTTTTTAACTGATCACAGTGATACCAAATCATAGTATGCAATTTAATTTGTAGCATAGATTGCTCTGTAAAAAACATACCATGAGTATGTATACGTATCAGTGAACATAAAATTAAATAGTAACTATTTCATGTGAACCACATACATTTTTGGTGAAGTAAATGACTGAGGCCTAGGCATAATTCCTTGGAAATGGCAATGCCAAAATCAAAATCAAAAGCTAGAAATGAATCAGCTTAATTAGGAAGATGTCAAAAGCAGAGATACTCCAAAAGCTAAAGTTAACCAAGTTGTGAAGGGAAAGGGAAAATGGAGACAGTTTCAGTGGTCTGGGTAGAAGATCAAACCAGCCATGACATTCACTTAAGCCAAAACCTGATCTAGAGCCGGCTCCTAACTCTCTTCAATCCCATGAAGGCCAAGAGAGGTGAGGAAGCTGCAGAAGAAAAGTTTGAAGGTAGCAGATGTTGTTTCATGATGTTTAAGGAAAGAAGCTGCCTCCGTAACATAAAAATGCAAGGTGAAACAGCAAGTGCTGACGTACAAGCTCCAGAAGATCTACCTAAAATCACTGATGAAGGTGACTACACTAAAGATTTGCAATGTAGATGAAACAGCCTTCTGTTGGAAGAAGATGCCATCTATGACTTTCACAGCTATGGAAGAGAAGTCAATGCCTGGCTTCATAGCTTCAAAGGACAGGCTGATTCTCTTATAAGGAGCTAATGCAGCTGGTGACTTTAAGTTGAAGCCAGGGCTTATTTACTATTCTAAAAATGCTAGGCCCCTAAGAATTATGCTAAATCTACTCTGCCTGTGTTCTGTTAATGAAACAACAAAGCTTGGATGACAGCACATCTGTTTATAGCATGGTTCATTGAATACTTTAAACTGACTATTGAGACCGATTGCTCAGGAAAAAAGATTTCTTTCAAAATATTACTGCTCATTGACAATGCACCTGGTCACCCAAGAGCTCTGATGGAGATGTACAAGGAGATTAATGTTGTTTTCATGCCTACTAACATAGCATCCATTCTCTAGCCCACAGATCAAGGAGTCATTTCCATTTTCATTCTTATTGTTAAAGAAATACATTTTGTAAGTTTATAGCTGCCATAGATAGTGATTCCTCTGGTAGATCTGGGCAAAGTAAATTGAAAATCTTCTGGAAAGGATTCACCATTCCACACGCCATTCAGAATATTCATGATTCATGGGAGGAGGTTAAAATAGCAATATTAACAGGAATTTGGAAGAAGTTGATTCCAACCCTCATGGATGTGTTTGAGGGATACAAGACTTCAGTGAAGGAAATAACTGTAGATGTGGTGAAAATGGAAAGAAAATTAGAATTATAATAGAAGTGGAGCCTGAAGATATAACATATGACTGAATGGCTGCAATCTCATAATAAAACTGGAACAGATGAGGAATTGCTTCCTACAGATGAGCAAAGAAAGTGATTGCTTGAGACAGAATTTATTCCTGGTGAAGATATTGTGAACATTGTTGAAATGACAACAATGGATTTAGAATATTACATAAACTTAGTTGTTAGAGCAGCAGCAGAGATTGAGAGAATAAGCTCCAATTTTGAAAGAGGTTCTGCTATGCATAAAATGCTATCAACCAACAATTGATGTGGTAAACTTAATTGTTGTGTTATTTTAAGAAAACGCCACAGCCACTTCAACCTTCGACAACCACTGCTCTGATCAGTCAGCAGGTACCAAGATTGAGGCAAAACCCTCCACCAGAAAAAAGTTTATGACTCGCTGAAAGCTCAGATGATTGTTATTATTTTTATCAATAAAATATTTTTACATTAAGGTATGTACATTGTGTTTTTGACGTAATGCTATACACAATAGACTATAGTATAGTGAAATATAACTTTTTATATGCACTGAGAAACAAAAAATTTGTGTGACATGCTTTATTGCAATATTTGCTCTATCAAGGTATTCTGGAATGGAACCTCAATATCCTCAAGGTATGCCTGTATATATTACATATTATATATATTCTCTATATGTATAATTTCTTCTCTTCAGGTGAACTTTACCATTTTAGGGACAGAATTCTATTATTTTCATACATCTTGCACAATTTTCTTTGATTCGCCCCCAACCCTATTTTTGTAGAGCTTTCATATGGTCTTTTTAAAGTTTTATTTTGTCTGCAACTATAAATACAAAATTTTGTATTTTGTGTTTATCTCTTTCTAAAATTATGTGTTATTATCCACAGCTTTTCAAAAGATATCGTGAAATAATATTAAATACTATTAGGCTCTGAGGTTTAATTTAAAAATTTTATTTAAAGAATAAAAATAATAATTATATAATATTTATGAAAGAATATAGGTATATAATAGTGTATTTTAAATGTGATCCATGTAGAAATTCTCAAATAGAGTACAATTGGCAATTTTTAAAATGACAGTATTAGCTAAAAAAGATTATTTTTTTTCCATGCCAAATATTGGACTGAGAATTCTGACCTAACCCAATATTTATTTCTTCCAAGCACTATCCCTAGTTTCAGAAGAAATAAAATTTTAAATTTAGAAGGAAATATCAAAGCAGGTCACTTCCACATTAGCAAGTTCCATAGAATAATATGAAATTTCATTGGATCTAATATATTCTCAATTGTTAAGTGGCACCATTATTTTATGACATACCAAGAAAGAAAATATTGCTGCTGCTGAAATAAGTAAGACACAACACTTTCTTAAATTTTAGAACTTTTATAATCATCAAAAGAGCTTTTTTAGACTTAGCTTTTTAGATTGTTTTAATTGTTTTAATCACTTCTGAATATACGTATCCACACACATATACATACATTGGAAAATATACATTAAACATTCAAAAAACTTCTTTCTATTCAATATCTGACTCTTGTAAATTACTTTTTTTTTTTGAGACAGAGTCTCACTCTGTTGCCTGGGCTAGAGTGCCATGGCATCAGCCTAGCTCACAGCAACCTCAAACTCCTGGGCTCAAGAGATCCTTCTGCCTCAGCCTCCCAAGTAGCTGGGACTACAGGCATGCGCCACCATGCCCGGCTAATTTTTTCTATATATTTTTAGTTGTCCAATTAATTTCTTTCTAATTTTAGTAGAGACGGGGGCCTCACTCTTGCTCAGGCTGGTCTCGAACTCCTGAGCTCAAACAATCTGCCCGCCTCGGCCTCCCAGAGTGCTAGGATTACAGGCGTGAGCCACCGCGCCCAGCCTATAAATTACTTCTGAGTCAGAATCCTCCAGTGTTCACGTTTCACACGTAAGATTGTCCTCTTTGCTGGTATGCAACATATTTTAATAGATCCGCCATTTTCTCTGGTAATTACATCTAAACGGCTGCACCCATTCTGTAAGTTTTGATGCTGCTACTTTTTGTACCTTAGAAAAATTGTCAACAGAAGATTTTTCACCCAAAAATCAGGATTCATAATTTTCTTTTTCAAATACTCCTTAAAATGTTTGAAATGTGAGGGATTAAGCATTGTCCAATCAAGTCATAAGAAATAATAAGCACGTTCAAGCACACATAGACCATGATAGCTACATTACTACCTACCACTGCCATCTGATGAATGGAGCTTAGAAGAAGTCAGCAAGTGTAAAACATCCTATTGCTAATATAAGATGATGCGAAAATAATGAGTGTCTTAGAATCAATGAAATATGGTATTAAAAAATCACCATTGAATATAATAAAAAAATCGAGCTCTAATTAATAGTATATATGTGTGTGTGTGTATACACATGCACATTATTCTAGAAAATAAAATTTTAATGGACGAGTTATTTCTATAATCCCTAGATTTTTGTTATATAAATTTACCTGTGTTTATTAAGATATTTTGTACATTTTAGCTATGTTCTATTTAAAATCTTTCCATCAAAATTTGAATGGTTGTGGTCATAACAAACTATATGTTAAACACTTATAATTTGTTATTTCATGTGGTTTTATATAGATGGTTTAAAATAACCTGTCAAACTAGTTATTTGTGAATTATTAGAAAAGTCCTTTTTATATTTTCCCTTTGATCATTAAAATGTGCTTTCTCCACTTTGAAATCAACAAATGTTAAACATAAATAAATAAATGACACAACAACTGAATATTTCTCAATCTCCCCTCTATTTCAGGTCCCATCAGTAGTGTTTTGGTAAATAAATATGGCAGCCGGCCAGTGGTGATGGTGGGAGGTCTGCTGTGCTGTTTAGGAATGACCTTGGCCTCTTTCAGCACCACCGTAGTGCAGCTTTACCTCACTATGGGATTCACTGTAGGTAAGTCATTTTGTCTTCAGTTTATTCTCTTCTTATCACTTCTGGGGTTGCAAAGCTCTATGAGAAGAATGAACCGCAGAAAAGTCTTAACTGTTTTCTTTGAGTTTACTTTTTATAAACAATGCTATCTTAAAGAATCTTCATCTTGTGCATTGAAATACTAGCTATAAAATGTCCAAACATTTCATTTTAAGAAGGAAAAAAATAGTTATCAAAAAAGTTACATATCATCATATAAATGCTTAAAAGAAAACAACTTTAGTTTATTTTTATTTTTTCACTCTTTACCCTCAAGCCAATTGAGACGGTATTGTGGACACTGACTTTCTGGTATAAATATATAAATATCTTCATTTTTTAAAGCTTACTTTTCATCACTAATTTCCCTTTAGAGTATCTGACTTACCACTAATAATATGTTTAAAATGGGGCCAAGGAGATATTGTCTGGATGCCCTAATTTAACTTCAACAATAAAATTATTGTTATCTGTATTCTAATTAATTGTAGAGATCGTAACCCTGACCCTTCTTTTCCTTATTGAAGTGATCCTCTTTAAAAGCTCAATGAGACACATTTGCTACTAACACAAATATTTAAAATGACATACTGTCACTTGATTATAGTTGTTTTCATGCATAATGCCTATTGTATCAAACTGACCTGAATGTGTACATTTGAAAAACACTATTTTTATTAGCCTGAGCTATAAATTGCAGTAAAAAGTCTACTTTCAAAGTTTTAGAAAAAATTAGATTTCAATATGTAAAGAGAATGAATTTTTCTCTTATGCCCAGAGATAAAAAGGTAAAAATATTTATCTTTTTTATAGTGATTTTAGATCAGTCTAATCTTACACTCATGTATCATTTGATGAAAAAAAAATAGAGGTATTAATGCCAACAGTAACAGTAATGTTAAAATCTTTCTCATTACAAGCTATCCACAACTTTCTCCCTTTTGGATATGGCAAAACATATTTCGATATTGTAAATGAAAACCCTCTTATATTTAAGCACTTCCTTTTTTTTCTAAAATGGAAATGTATTTATTAGGTTTTTTAAATTACAAAAATGACACATGCTGGTTTTAAAACAAAAATAAAGCAATACAGAAATACATGTAAATGCAAGGTGAGGATCCCCTTGTAATTAATTTCCTCTCCCCACCCCCACACTCTTCCAGAGATAACCCTCATTGACAATTGGATGCATCTTTCTGTGCATTTGTAAATGTATATAGATAAATATACACACACAAGGAAGTCACGGTGTACGAGCTGTCACATAACCTCGTCCTATTACCATTTCAGAAATATATCATGTACAGCTTTCAATGCCAATACAATCATCTCTCGGTATCCATGGAGGCTAAGTTCTAGGATCCCTCGTGATATGAAAATCTATGAATACTTAAGTCCCTTATATACAATGCTGTAATATTTGCATATAACCTATTATCTAAGCATATCTAAGCACCCTTTTTTGTATGTAGACATAGTGACTATTTCATTAGACTGCAGATATCAGGATGGGCTTACAAGTAGATATATTAGGAAAAAGATGACTTTGGTATTAGGCATTCATAGCCACAGATATCAATAGCATTATTGTTATTCTAACTTACAATTTTATTTCTCTGAGTCTTGAAGCCTTTGGTTCTTCTGGAGTCAACCATTAAATATATTTATGGTACATTTACCTTAAATCATTATCACCCAATACTCTGACTTTGGTTTCTGAAAGCAGACAGATCTAGCTTTTAAACCTGACTTAGTGCATGCTATCCGTGTGATCATGGTTACATTAACCTCCTTATGCTTCAGTCTTGTTGACTGTAAAATGGGGAAAATAATAGCTCTTTTCTTAAGGAGTTGTTGAAATGATTAATGTAAAAAAAAATATATATATAGGACTTTACTAACTACCCAGCATTTTGCTATTTATAAGTAAGTATTAGCAAATAATAATCACAATGTCATTTATATAATATCTTACAGTTCTAGAACTTACTTGATTTGGGCAATACTCTTTCTTTGTTGTTGAGTGCACTGGCACTCAGGAAGTCCAATTGTTTTGCCCAGTAGTACAAAATAGGTAATTAGTTGGGGAAGATTCAGATCTATTGATTTCAAGTCTTATGTTCATTTTACAGTGCCAGAATGGGAAATAGATGGCAGCTATTTCCTAAAGAAAACGTGGATTAAACTCTAAAGGCAAAAGTTCCAGGTGACAGAATGGGGAAAATGACATGAGATAAAGAAACTTGAACTTAGAAACACAATACGAGGGTTTTAGTTTGGGTTCTTCCACTTACAAGCTACTTGACCATAGGCTGGTCAGTTTTATTATTTGTGAGTTGGATCTACTTATTCTGCATATCTCACAGGTATGGCTGAGGTAGAGTTAGAGAGCATGCTCCTATTACTCTCCAAAGTATGTTTTTGGTTCCTTCTTGTAAGCTCGTAGGAATCTTCCTACTCACAGAAAATGTTTGTGTTGAAGGGTTGGGGTATTTCTACTCAGACCTGTGTGTCCTAAAACCTGAGTACTTAACCACTTTGCAGTTCTGTTGCAATTTAGGTAAATTAGTAAATATAGAAGAATTCTTACCTCTCAAGCCCCTAAAATAATATAGAATAATGTTTAGGCTAAGAGCGAAAATGAGGTAGTTTATCTAAATTAATTCTATGTATTTTATAAAGGACCTTATTCATTATTATTTCTAAATAGTACCTTAGTGAGCTACAAGAGGTAAATCATTTCTCAAAGGTGGTAATCAGTATTGCCAGAGAGTTCCCTAGACAGTGGGAACTTTGGCTCATATAAATAATCAGCTTTCATTTCTGAATTAAATGTATGTTTCAAGCAAAAAAATTATTTTATAGTTAGCATACATATGCCTCTATATACATTAAATTTGGGATGTGAGGGATGTAAGAATGAAATTAATTTCATAAATTTATTATTATTTGCTTGATATTGAAAGAAATATCTGTGGGGAGACATATGATTGTTACAAATTACGACCTTTTTAGTCTGTTCACATTCCTTCAACTCTGAACGTATTTTTAAATTGCACTCTTACCCACAAGGAAGAAATCTATTCTATATATGTGTATAAAATATATATTAAGAGGAAAATCATAATTGATCTGTGGAATTAAATTATTTTAATTGAGAACTAATAATTTTTTCCTAGTTTTAACTTATTTTATGATTATTGATGCATCATTAGAAGTTCTTGGGTTTTTTTCTGTGCTTTAAAATTAAAGGAATATGAAACTGTCAGATCAAGTGTCCACTTATGAGAACATTTTTGTTTTTGTACAATTACATTTATATTTACAATTATCAAAAATTTCTGTCTGCTGTTGCATTATTAGTTCTGCCTTATCCATTTGAATGCACATTTTGAAAAGTAATTTCTTTTTTCAGTGGTGTAATGTGTTTTTCCCTCCTCTTTTGTCTTGTTCTTTTTAGGTATAGGTTTGGCCTTCAACCTGCAACCGGCCTTAACAATAATTGGGAAATACTTCTACAGGAAACGACCCATGGCAAATGGATTGGCCATGGCAGGAAGTCCTGTTCTCTTAAGTACATTGGCTCCTTTCAATCAGTACCTTTTTAATACTTATGGTTGGAAGGGAAGCTTCTTGATTTTAGGAGGCATCCTGTTGAACGCCTGTGTGGCTGGGTCCCTCATGAGACCCCTTAAACCCCTTATACCCAAACAAACTACTTCTAAATCTAAAAATAAGATTGCCGTAAAAGAAGAAGGTTCAAGTCTGAAGAAAATCCCTAAGAAGTCACCATGGGAAAAAGTTAATAAGTATTTAGATTTCTCCCTTTTTAAGCATAGAGGATTTTTAATATACCTGTCCGGAAATGTCATTATGTTTTTAGGGTTTTTTGCCCCCATTATATTCTTGGCTCCATATGCTAAACATCAGGGAATCGATGAGTATTCTGCAGCTTTCTTGCTGTCTGTTATGGCTTTTGTTGATATGTTTGCTAGGCCTTCTGGAGGGTTAATTGCAAACTCCAAATATATCAGACCCCGAATCCAGTACTTCTTCAGTCTCGCAATTATGTTCAATGGAGTGTGTCATCTCTTGTGCCCACTGGCACAAAACTACCCAAGCCTGGTGGTATATGCTGTATTTTTTGGCCTTGGATTTGGGAGTGTTAGCAGCGTTCTCTTTGAAACTCTTATGGACCTTGTTGGTGCCCCAAGATTTTCCAGTGCTGTGGGACTTGTCACAATTGTGGAGTGTGGCCCAGTTCTTCTTGGCCCTCCTCTTGCTGGTAAGGATATTTTTCATCAAAGAAAGTAAAAATCATAAAATTAATATTCATTAACTGAGACTTTCCTTACAGTGAATGATGTGGTTTATAATAATACTAATAGCCTCCAAGATTTGGGGGATGTTAGTTTTAGGTTTTAAACTGTATTTTAAACTTTCATAATTAGTCAATTTTAGACCTAAATTCATTTCAGAGCCTGGACCTGTGAACTTAAGAACTTAAGTTAGGACTGATGATTAGTAGTATAATTTTCAGTATTTTTATCGTTATCCATTGTTTTGTGCTCTTACAAATGTATCACAGAAATAAAAATGCCACTTTTTCTTTATTTTATCATTGGTGAACTGATCTCTCTTCTTTTGATATTAAAATGAGTCAAAAATGTAAAATAATGTTCACAAAAGGTCATGTTTTTTAGAGCACATCGATGATATTAATTTGGAATCTGTTACATGCCTAAAACGGAAAGGCATTCATAATATCACTAAAAGAAATATATATAAATATATATGTAAGATATATATTCCATGTATAGAGACAATGCAAAGATGAAGGAAAATTCTTTCAAGGTTATATTTATAAGTATCAAAGGTCAGCTACTTATGTTCCATATTTATAAATTGTAAAGATTACCTTTAGGTTTTAAGATCTGAAATATTTTCAAAGATGCTTATAAAAGTGTTTATGCTGAATTGCCCAGTAAGGAGACTAAGTACATGCTTAGGACACCACAAAAGAAGATTCTCACAAATTGAGAAGCTAGTCTGATATTTAAAAAGAAAAAAGAAAGAGAAGGAGGGATGTAGTAGAGCAGTGAAAGGTAAGGAGTGTGTGGTTTTTATTTTTATTTTTTTTTCAGACTCAACTTTCCCTGCTGCACTTTGCTTCACAAACAACTGAAGCTTTAATTCTGGAAAGCATATCTGGTTTCTTGATGATGCTAAAAAATTCCCAGAACATTTAGAAAGTATGCTGATATGGTAGCCCAAAGTGATATTAACTCTTACGGGCCATGCACCTAATGTTTTTGTACTTAAAAGTGTAATAACTGTTGTATGAATAGAAATATTTGACTAAAGTCTTGGAAGGAAAATTAAAATTATGCAATTTTTGTTATATATATAATATATATATATATGTCATGCTTACACAAATAAGCCCATTTCACTACCTGATTAAAACAATTTTTTAAAAAATAGATAATGTTTTAAGTAGCTTAATTTAACACAAAGCCACTGACTAGATTCTAGTCAAAGCACTAGAGATTCTGATTAAACATACTGGCTTGAAAGGTCTATATCAAAATCACTTGGAATGCACATGATAAATAATATAAATTTGTATATGCTAAATTTTGCTATTAAAAGTTATTAAGAATTAAATGCCTACATAAGCAAGAAATAAATCCTTCATATTATATGGCACCAGCTAGATTTTAAATGGTTTTAATAATCAAATGGAACAAATAGTTTCTTTCTGATTAGTTTGGCTTTGATAATTTAGACTCAGATAAAGTAAAAAACTGTGATTATCTGCAAAAATAACATGGCACTTAACCAAGAGGTTGAGTGAAGGTGTTTTGGAAAGTAGTTAAGAATGTGAGATTAAGGCAGACCATAGTTAGAGTGCAGATTCTGCTGCTTACTGGCTATGTAACAATGGTCAGATTACTTCACAGTGCTCTTGTAAGGATCAAATGAGATATTATATATAAAGTGCTTAGCCTCGTGTGAGGCATGGAGAAAGCTTTTAGTAAATATCAGGCCCTGTCAGGAGACATGTAAAAGCCTTTGGGTCTTTTCTAAAGAAAGTAATTTTCCCTCTTTATTGATGAGAAAAGGAAACGTGGAAAGGATGAAGCAATCTCAGTGTGTATGCTGTAAATAAGTGTTAATAGATAAATATATCCATATTTACATGTATAGATATAAAAATATACCTCACACATGTATGTATTTATGAATTCACACACAAACCAGATAGACCTAATTTGTCTTGGTTGTACACTTTTATTGGGGGAAATAATTTTTGACAAATTTAATATACTGATAATGTAAGGCTGTAAGTGCCTACACATGCCTTTACTAAGTATATATAGAAATAATAATATAGAGGGTTTGTTTGTTTTTGTTTTTGTTTTTTTTTTTTGGTTAAAGTCTCATTTAATGTTGATTTAAATAAGAGGTATGCATTTTGGGGAAGAATTTATTGGAAAATTTTATCATTTATGACTGTTTTCTCATACCACCTTAAAATATGTTCTTTGTCTCTTAGGTAAATTGGTGGATATAACTGGAGAATATAAATACATGTATCTGGCCTGTGGGGCTATTGTGGTAGTAGCAAGCGTGTGGCTGCTCATTGGCAATGCTATAAACTATAGATTGCTTGAAAAGGAAAAGAAGAAGACACGAGCAAGGAAGAAGATAATGAATACACTTGAGTCCAGAGAGTCTGAACCCTTGAGCAAATCTAAACATTTGGAAGATGTTCCGAAAGCAAAGACTACTCCCTCAGAAAGAGAAACTAATATCTAACAAGAATCACATCTCCGATTTCAGTATTTATGAATTGTCCTAGCAGCTTGTTTTGTTTTTCATAATATCGGAAAAGTTTTTAATTGAAATGAAAAATCACAGTTAAGGATAGAGATGAGATTTTCCTCAGTGACAAATTTTAAATTAGTTTTTTAAAAACTTATTTGGGTAGTTAAATTTCGAGATTGTGTATATGAAGAATCCACGCAATGGATTTATTTCCATACATGACTCTGGGTCTGATCGTTAAAATACTAATTTTAAAGTCTTCCAGTAACTTCAACTTTTGGTTATATATAATGTTCTGAATCCAAACCCCTGATTTAAGTAGTTAGAAGGAGGATGTTTAATTCTATAAGATGACCCTCTTCACATTTCATTTTTTATTTGATATTAAAGTGTGAATAAACTTGAGAGAAAATTAATTCTCTCCTCATACACACAAACACACTTACTCTCACATATATACCTACATGTACACACAATATCTGGAGAATAAAAAACAAATCGAAAAAGAATATTATCACTGTAATTTATTTTTTAAGTAAAAGAAATCTGTGGAGACAAAAGAAATGTATTACATCTCTATGCTATTTTACACTGAATTTTAAAGATAAGCACATGGGTAAAAAATGAGAATGATCTTAATTCGAAAATGCAATTGGCTGCTATAAAAAGCATTTGCATGTACAAAATACGTTTGGTAAAGAAAAGAGGAAAGATTCCATTTTAAGCTATTATAGCTGAGCATGGTTGGACTTGATTAATCCACGCACATGATTTCTTTTGGGGGCTGGGGATGGGCATTAGTACCTGGTGCTAGAGAATAGAACCTTTAAAAAACTTTCAGAATTCTTACCTAAAATGTAAATCAAATTAAAGGTCTGAATGACTCCTAGCAATAAGCTATGTCCATTGATTCTAAAAGGATTTTAGTTTAAAATCCAGAAAGTAATAATCAGGGATTTCTTTCAACTGGGACTCAATTCAAATTTATTATCATGCTCAAATACCAAAGTAGAATAAACTGGAATCCTAGTTGACAGACATGTGAGTGGACCGAATTCTAATCTTTCCCAACATACAGTGGTGGTCAGAGGTTTCTATTATGAGTAATTCATCTGGATACAAGTGACTAAGAGTGGGAGGTGGTTTTAATGAGTCCCCTAAGGTCGCTCACAACCCTCAATTCCACAAAATGCAAAAGCAAAAAATAAACTATAAATAGGCCTTTTACTTAGCCACTGAAAATGCTACATACTATAGGAATGGCAGCTCTTGAAAATCCTACCTTCTACTGATTAGACTTCCTCTTGCCTTTGAACGTAACTAAGCCAGGAAACTATTAAAAAAGCTTCTAGAAATGGAGGCTATTGGAATTGTAGGTATAGTTTATAACAGGATAGGAAGAGGCTTGAAATATTGCAGCCCATGCTAATTTAGCAGTTTCTCATTTCCATAACTATGTGAAAACATCTGGGAATCTGATTCACTCTTGAATACAAAGGCATATGATAGTTCTGTACTTTCAAGACTATAAATACCATTTTGAGTGAGAAACTACTTTTAAACAAAAAAAATTATACATTGTGGTTAAAATTATAAATATGTCCATAAATATGAAATTTAAATTAACATTATGATTAATAAAAAGCATTTAGTGCTTGATTATTGCACTCTTAAGGATGACGTCACTCTTAAGATGTCAAAGGGAATTTGTCATTCATTTTTTATTGCAGTAAAGGCAGGTGCTATAATTCCTATGAAATTGCATCTGGATACCAAGCTTTTGTAATAGTTCACATTAAGGATTTGGTTCATAAAATGTATGCACTGCTTAAGCATGTAGCTCATATTTAGGAAACTATATAAAATTACATTTTTCATGTAACATTCACTTTTTTGTATATGAAGATGTATTTGTATTTTTCAAATATTAAGTGAAAGACAAGGTGTGCCAATATCGTAGGTAAATAAATCAGGAAAAATGTGGCACTATATGGTTGTTTTTAATTTAGTTGCACCCAATCTTGATTCTTGAAATAGTTATTTTTATATTATCGGTGCTTTTGTGATCAACTCTGACTTGGCATAAGAAATGCGGCATCATAAATTGCGTAATACCTCTCCATAAATTTCTGAAAACTGTTTTCAATTTCAAGAAAGCATCTTGAATTCTCTTAAAATACATATTTAAAATAATATAAATATCATACCCTGGGAGGAAATAAATAGCAAAGTAATAATCATGGAGTTTTAGATCTGAGAATTTTTATCACTTGCTAGTAGAGACATGCTGTTGGGTGCATTCCAATGGCTTTCTCCATGGGAGGAGGTTTATTTACTTACTGATGAGTTTCTTGTCAAGTCAAAACCAATTCACATTTATCTGGCTGCTCTTTGGTTGTCTTCGTTAATTCTTTATTTCTAACACTGATTCTGTTAAATTGTTAGAAAAGAAAGGGAAGTAAAATTGTACGTTCAAAGCACATCGTGATGTGTACAGTCACACCTGGCAGTAGCGCTCTACAAAGTTACAAATATGCACACATATTAATTCCCATATACAAATGTTGAAAATTAAACCAGAACACACTTGAGACAGTGACATAAACACATACAGGATTCAGAATTGTTCCAGGGTAATATAAATTATTCTACTTGTTTGATCTCCCCAGCCCCCTTTGAACTTGTTAGGAGATTTATTGCTTTAATGGAATCTTTCAAAGATTGAGAAAAGAATATCAGCCTATAACATTATTATATAGTCATATAAAGAGAGGAGGAAATATAGTTGGCTTCTGCAACAATCAGTACTGAACATATTTCTTCTCCCTAGGAAACAACAGGTTTTAAATGTTCACGATATGATGCAAAGTCAAGAGTATACCACTAAAACCCCTACTAAGCCCTATCCCCACATCATGAAATTGCACAGGAGGAAGAGTGTCAAAAAACCAAGGTACCCAAATAATTCGTGATCACTGGCTAGCTTAAATATTTTCCATTTGTATTAACTGAGCACCCCACATTTTACACCATTTACCTTAAATATACCTTCACTAACTTGTCCTAACCTCTCACCACCCTCTTTCCTGATTCTTTTAGAATCCAAACAGCACACTTTTAAAAGGCAGTGGGTCAGGTTTTAATGTATTTCACATTGAAACACATGTTTTCTCAATATAAATTTACGTAACTCATAAATTTCACCCTTTAATACTAAATTCCAACCACCTTAGCTCATGGACCCATGGCCACTAGGAAATAAGTAAAAGAATTAGCCCTGATGTGTTCAAATGTGTACTTTAAAAATCTAGATATTTTATACTCTTCCTTCTCCAGCTGTACAACATGATAATCGAGAATACAGAAAAAAGACTAAAATATGTACAATATAAGTTTTTATATATTAATAGATGTCAGAGATATGTAGAGATATCCTTGATTAGTTAAAATTTATTTTTCATCCAAAACACTTTTTAAAATAAAAATCCCTCTTATGTGTATGATGTTCTAGATTTTTAATAAAGCAAAATAAAAAATTGTGATTGTTAAGCTCAATTTAATAGGGAGAAAGGATGCAAAGCAAGAAGGGAACTAATATTTATGCATCATGTATTTTGCTTACATAATGCCTTTTAATATTCAGACCAAAGCCATGGCAGAAATTATTAGCTTGCTATGATAGATGAGTGAAATCCCAAAACAAAGAAGCTTAGCAAATTACCCAGGGTTAAATGATAGTATGTGATAGAATCAAAATTAAAACTCAGGTTTACCTAGAAGCAAAAAGACTCCTAAGGTGTTCATTACCATGCTGGATGCTGATAGAATCTATAGAAGCAAAGGTAGATAAAATAAAGGTTCAAAAAAGGTAAACCCTATATGTAAACCAATTAGGTTTAACAACAATTTGTATTATGATTTATTTAGTGTTTATTAGAGAGTTGCATTTGATATAACCTAAATATATTATTTCAAATTTCCTGCTTTTCTGCTTAATGAAAATTATCTCAAATAATAGTAATGATTACATAATGGTCATAATTGAATGTGACTTTTTTTCTTATAAAAATAATAATACATATGACTCAGGCATAATATATTTTCCCCAAGGTTGGATTTAGAAGAAATATGAGTTTTTTATGAATAAGTAATCTTCATATTGGTTGCTACTTATTAAGATCCAAAAAGTAAAATATACTTACTATAGAACATGATATTAATATTTAGAATTTTAGTGATTTTTCCTGTTCATAGGACTATCTCCAGCTACTACAAAAGGTTATGATACACAAATGATTTGTTTTATCTATACAGTACATATTTATTTTCACCATTTAATACAACTTCCCCTACTCTAACTCAGTTTTCAGGTTTCTCTGAACATCTGTATTGCCATTCTCCTCTCTGTCCATTTGTTCTACAGTGAGAACAAGTGTCATTGCTTTCGTCTTCTCCGTCTAGACCTTTGAAGTCCTTAGAACGTAGTTCTCTTTACCTCTATTCAGATAGTGCACTAACGATTACATTCTTCACGAATTCATCCATGATGTATCCAGTGTTATTTATTTGTGACTTACAGAAACAACCATATTATTGAGGTTAATCATATATACATACTTTTGACCATGACCACTCATCTTCACAAATACGGCAACCGCTCTGACTGTAGACTTGAGGTTTCCTGGTAGAGAAAGTGCTTATGTTATAGAAGATTTTTTTTTGTTAACATGAGTTTTCCTTACGAAAAAATAAACATATAATCAAATGTGATTTTAAAGAATATTGAAAAACTGATCCTTCTGCCCTTGACACTTATTATCCTGGATGTTTCTAATTTCCTTAAAGTGCCTGACAGCTTTGAGAAACAAAACTTACCATCGCACATTGATCCATTATGTATTACTGTGTAGTCTCCATCCATACAGTGACATCACTGATACATCATACCAAGTGGATTCCTAATCAGAACTGTTCATAAAACCAAACAGCGTCAAAATTATGGAGAATAAAGACAAAAATTACAGTCTTGACTTTGCTTTTCTCACTTTTTTGTTTAGGTTTTGATTTCTGTATATACTATGTATGACCTTATGTTTGAGAAACCACTTAAAAGCTGAGAGGCCCAGTTATCAGTAATTAATTATAACGCTTGCATAATCAAAATCATAAGTCATCTTTGCTGATATAATTTTAAAAAATGAATAATTTGCTGAGCTCAGGTCATTTTTTATAGCTCTGATTTTCTCTCTTTTTCTATCAATGGTACGCTGCAGATTTTAGCCCTTTAGAAGGTCCTACGATCGGGTTTATCTTAATCTTCTCTCCCCTATTGCTTTTTCTTCACTTTAATCCGCTTAAGGGCAGATCATGAAAGAATTGCTGTAGCACTGACAATGGTAATTTTAACCTTAAAAGAAAAATTAATATTACAAAAAGAATTGTCGACTTTAATGGAGCATATGGGAAGTTTTTTAGACAAAATTATCTCTCCCATCCCAATCCGCAGCTGCTTTATCTTCTCTTTTCCTTTTTTTAATAATTATTTTTAAAAATTATTTTCCTTTCTTTTTTTTTTTTTTTTGTAATGTCTAGGTAAACTTTAACATTTTTAACCTATGGAATTTTTGTTTCTTTGGCAGATTTAGTTTCACTTCCACTATTTGCATGATATACCTGTTTTTCAATCTTCACATATACTTGTTAGTAAGATGGGCAATATTCAGGAGTATTTCAGTAGGCAATTATGCAGTGATCATAAATTCATTAATATTTCAGCAAATATTTTTTAGTTTCTTAATAAAGAGTGTTTTTTGTTTCTTGTTTTTAATTCAACTGTGGCAAAATAAGCTAGGGAAGCTTTGTAAGAAGACACTAGTTGTGAGCATTGTATTAAGACATAAGAAGTTGGTATTAATAAAATGTTCCTTTGTTCAGTACAACAAAACAATAGAATTTTTATCTCACATAAATTTTAATGTGACATTTTAAAACCTATTCTTTTGACTAAGACTGGCATTCGGATTTTTTTTTTACTTTCCTATGCATCTAAAATAAGTATTTTGAGTTAGACCCAGTTTATATAGTTTGTTCATTAGAGTACAAATTTCTGATGTGCTGTTCAATGGACTTTATTTTACTACCACCTACTGTCTATTTCTAACTAAAGTATGAATATGTCTAGATTTAGTGAAATAGGACTTGTGAATTGAAATGTTTATTTTCTGAGCATTAGGTATAATTGTATTTTTATTTGTACCATATGTTGTTCTTGATATATTTACATATCAAAAAACATATTTACTTAATTCATTCATCTTGTCCCTAAGACAGTTTTGTTAGATACCTACGTTGTTACAGTATAAAACTAGACCAGATTAAGAGATTTGCCTAAACATATACCAATCTTCTGAGTAAATGGGGGGTTGGAAATAGGACCAAGTTTTTTGACTTCCAACATATCTTCTTCTCCATTGCACCACATAAGCCATTCTGCTTGTAATAGTGACCTTTAAAACTAAATAAAATATTTTACTAGAAACACATATTACAGCCCTACCAGATATAAATCCTTTATATACTTTGCAAAGTCATGTTTGCAAGCTTAATTTGAAGAATATTTGCTAAGTGCCACAGGGAGATAATTCTGGTTAATTGGAAATAATATTAAATAACTAGCAGGATTAATTATTTTCCACAGTATATATTGTTTTAGCAATATCAAAGTCAATAAAAAGGTACTCACCAATATTATGTTAATGGAAAATGTGTGTAAATACACCATTCATTTCTTTTGTTTATGTTAATTTTTATTTTAGAAGCAGCATTCATTCATTTGCTAAAGTAAAAGGCCAGAGCACAGAACATACGCTTTTTTTTAAATTATTAAATTGTGTGCAAGAAATTATTGCCACTGTATAAACTTGAGGAGACGACCACTACAATATTTCTTCATCTAAAAATCTGAAGATGAGTTAATAAAATTAGTAGAATAATACGTATCTCAAAAATTCTTGTTTTTTAAATGGTGTTTCACCTAGGTAAACCATAGTTAAATAAACAACAGATGTCTGACAACACGTGACTAGAGCTTCTGTTACGTTAAAGATACCGTCTACCTTCATCTCCATATTATCTAGATAGATATTCTTTCTAGATTTTCCCCTTTTCATTCCCTTCCAGAAGACAAACAAACACATTACTCCTAATTAACAGATCCCTGGTGAAGGTGATAAAGTGTAAAAACAGTAATCTGTACTAAATATTTGTTTGTTTAGCACATCCAGGATATTAACCCTAAAAACTCATTTTGATAAATGTTTGGTTAAACTGGTGTGTCATAGTAAAATCTTTCATGAACAGGGAGGACCCTAAACCTAGTAGTCAGTGATGTGTTTGGTAAGGGGTATGGAACCTGTGGTCTTCTGATTTCAAGATAGTTCTTTTTTAAGCACCAAAGGAGGCAAGAAAAGCTTTGTCTTTCTCTGTTGCACCCCTTATAACCAAAGGATTTGTTCTGTACAATCTGGATTTAGTCAAAAGGCCACACTCAAAGATACAGAAGGGCACACGTGCCCCAAGGCTGACAGGACAGGCCTCAGAAGCTGCAGCGAGTGCATCAACTAACATAAGGCTTCTTCTTTGTAATAATGACAAAATTGAGATCGTACATTAATCAGATATGAGCCAGGTATGGTAATTCCTACTGCAAATCGAAGAGCAGGGTCTTTTCAAATATTTGCTAAAATTGACATTTGATTTGAAGCGTTTCACATAAAAGTATTTAACCCAAATATGTTAAGTCAGTGTGTTAATTAAATATTTCCTAGAATGAATAATTCCTCATTCTGAGGAATTTTTAAAATCATTTTTATTTACTACTTGTATTCTCTCAACAAATATTTTTTTTCATCCACGCATTAAATTGGAGCAAATATTAAAAATAAGGTTGTTGGGATAAAAGTTATCCACAATAACTTGTTAGTGAGACAGAAGTAAAACATTTTTTGGCAACAGCCATACCTAAGTTTTGCAAGAATTCTTTAAGGTCTTGGATTTAGATGTTAAGTTGTAGCATTATTTTTTAAATATAAATTATATCTTAGGCTGAATTTTTATGACTTTTAAGTGAAAAAATCAAAATGTAGTTGATTTGTTTGTTCTATAGATATCTTAATGGCCACTGAACAAATGATCATATTGCCACATGGTCTGTCAACTACAGTTACTATGATGGTGAAATAAAGAGTACTTTTGCTTGACATCTAACATATTGTGATCACCTGTTTCTACGTGACCTAAATCATGGTTGTACTACTTTATTTTTTAAAACAATTAAATAAAGTGTAAAATAATTCATTTAAATGCCTAAGTTTAAAAATATAAGGTAGAACCTTCATTTTGCCTTCTTACAGATGAATGTACTTAAAGAGATTGTGATTCGATCTTGGAATACTTATTTATTTTTGAAATTTTTATATGTATAACAGTTCTGAACTTGGCAAATAAGATGTGTAAAAAGTTAACCAAAAATGAAAGAACTTGTATTTTCATGCAAATACATATTTTGTTTTAATTAAACATAATATAGATTTGTTTAAATAAGGAATATTTTAAGTTGTTGATTATTTTTAAAGTATATTCAGTTAAGTAGTTCCTACTTCATCTTTAAGTAAAGTTATTTGAGTGTTGAACCATTTGCCACCTGCTCTTTAGTTGTACTGCAGTGTTATATGGACATAATGTTTTAGAAAAAATCTCTGCTGTAGTGTCTAAGTTTCACTTCATAACAAATTTTAAACCAAATGTTGAATTCCTCTGTGGGAATACAGATTTTGCCTGCAGTTTTGAATATATTTTCAAATTTATCTCTTTCTTAACCAGACTGGGAGCTCCTTGTGGACAAGGATATTATCCTAGTTATAATAACAACTTTAATGCCCAGCAAAGTGCCAGGTATAGAATAATTCCTTTATTGAAATGAATTGATGGATCTAGATTATTAAAAGAGTACTACAGTATTCTATGATGCAGGCTGAATGTATGTTAGAGGAATTCTCTGGCTGATTTTAAAAATAAGATATCGAAAACACCCGTAGCATTTTCTTTACTTAAAATTGACATTGCTTTGAAGAATTCATTTTTATTTTGTCAGTTACACATTCTATGCAAATGCTCAAATATGCAACAGCTAAACTTTATGGTATATATTAATTAGTTTTATTTTCTTTACAAAATTATAAATGAACTATTTAGGCTTCCTGGAAATGTTGACAATCATTTCAATGACCAAAGGTGCTACTTATTTTTCAGCATTTACCTTGATAATAAATGCTCCTATCTGCTGAGCTTTATTTATTCTTTCTTCTTGAGGGAGGGGAGCACAATAAAATTAGACTATTTTTTTTGTCCGAATTATCGAATTTAGCACTGTCTCTGTTCCTTTGTGTTCTATTATTACTGTATTTTAATTATTACGTCTTATCGCTAATTTTTATTGCAGTTCTGTGCTGTTTCTTAGAAAGTACATGCATATAGATTTATATAATATGTAAGAAAAAAACCTATATTGCTTATTAAATTAAAATTAAAATGACAAATGTTTGTGTTAAATTTTTGAAGTAAAATCTATACTGTATTTTCTTAAGGACCGTTAGACGGTGTGTTACTCTATACTCATCAAAACAAAATTTCTGGCACCAGCCCACATCAAGGACACTTTTTCTTTTGTCCGAATGTACATAATTGATTAATGTCAATGGAAGTCAGACAGCTAAAAATACAACTGATTTTTTAAGGGCTGCACTGAATGTTTACTGTTTATTTTTCATGAGTATATACCTTAATGGATTTACACAGAGTGAGCACACACACAGTTCAAAAAGAGAACATTACCAGCACCACAGAAGCTCCTGTCAAACCCCTTAATAGCTTACTCTTTTTCTCTTGCCTTTTTGTAAAAATAGACTTTGATTTTTAGAGCAGGTTTAGGTTCACATCAAAATTGAGAGGAAACTGCAGGGATTTCCCATATACCCCACCCCCATACACGCATAGTCTCCCCAGTTATCAGCGCCCACCCAGAGTGGTATATTTCTTATAATCAATAAACCTATGTTGACACATCATCACCCGAATTCCGTAGTTTTTGTATTAGGGTTCACTCTTGTTGTGCAGTAGTTGTAGTGCCCTAAAAGTCCTCTGGTGTCCACCTATTCATCCAACCCCTTATACCTTGGTAACTACTGACCATTTTACTGTCTCAATAGTTTTGACTTTTCCAGAATGTCATATAGTTAGAATCACACAGCATGTAGTCTATTCAGCTGGCTTCTCTCACTTAGTAATTTGCATTTAATTTCCCTCCATGTATTTTCATGGTTTGAAAGTACATTTCTTTTTAGTGCCAAATAATATTCTGTTGTCTTGTTATTCAAGTTTATTTATTCATTCACCTACTGAAGGACATCTTGGTTACTTCCAACTTTTGGCAACTATGAATAAAGCTGTTAGAAACATCCTTGTGCAGGGTTTGTTTGAACATAATTTTCCAACTCCTTTGGGTAAATGCCAAGGAGTGCAATTACTGGATTGTATGGCAAGAATATGTTTAGTTTTGTAAGAAGACATCAAACTGTCTTCCAAAGTGACTGTACCATTTTGCATTCCCACCAGCATCGAATGAGAGTTCTTGTTGCCCCACATCCTTATCAACATTTGGTATTGTCAATGTTCTTGATTTTGATCATTCTAATATGTATGTAGGAGTATCTTATTGCTGCTTTAATGTCCTGATGACATATAATGTGGAGCATCTTTTCATGTGATTATTTGCCATCTGTATATCTTCTTGAGTAAGGTGTCAGTCAAGGTCTTTGGCCAATTTTTGAATAGAGTTGTTTGTTTTCTTACTGAGTTTTAAGAGTTCTTTGTATATTTTGGATAATCTTTTATCAGATATGTCTTTTGCCAATATTTTCTTCTAGTTTGTGGCTTTTCTTGATATTCTCCTGGCAGTATCTTCCATGGAGCAGAAAATTTTAATTTTAATGAAGTGTAGCTTGTCAATTCTTTCCTTATATATTTTGCCTTTGGTGTTGTATCTAAAAAGGTATCACCAAACCTGAAGTCATCTAGGTTTTCTCCTATATTATTTTCTAGGAGTTTTATAAGTTTTCCTTTTGCATTTATATCTGTGACCCATTTTGAGTTAATTTTTATGAAGATTTAAGGTCTTTGACTAGTTTCATTTTTTTGCATGTGGAAGAAACCATTTCAGCACAATTTATTGAAAAGACTTATCTTTTTTTCCACAGTGTTGCCTTTGGTCCTTTGTCAAAGAACAATTGTATATTGTACATAACAAAGAACTGTTTATGTGGGGCTGTTTCTGGGCTCTCTATTCTGTTCCATTGATCTATTTATCTATCATTATGTCAGTACCACACTGTGTTGATTACTATAGCTTTCTACTGAGTCTTGAAGCCAGGTAGTGTCAGTGCTCCAACTTTGTTCTTCTCCTTCAGTACTGTGTTGGATATTCTCGGTCTTTCGCCTCTCCATATAAACTTGATAACATTGTCTTCCTACTTAGGAACATGGAATATCTTTCCATTTATTTAGTTCATCCTTGATTTCTTTCATCAGAGTTTTGCAGTTTTTCATTTCTTGACCTGATGAATTCCCGCTTTTAAGGCTTCATAAATGGCTTTCAGCTATTGGTTTTTGTGATAAGACTCAATTACTAATTAGAAGTAAGATGGAGTCTTGACATGTAGTTCATCTAATATATCTAATTCCGCCTATTCTAAATTCTGAATAAAATTATCATAGGCTCAGGAAAATAATCTACACTGGCATTAGAAATAGGGAATCATACTGAAAACTAAAATTTCTTATAGATAAAGTATAGAATTGCCATGTATAAAATGCTTTAGGAACATTTTTATATCTGCTTCCCTTTAAATGTCTCCTACTCCTCCTACAAACACCGATCTTACTCATTCATGAATATAGAAACCATTCTGAAGCTTTTCTGTCTTCTTCCAGAAAATAATCTTCTTTCCCTAGTTAATAATCTCTCTGGGTTTTTGCCTTTTGTCCAACCAGTAAATTCTGAATTGACAACAATGCTACTCCCTGATCAAACAGTTGCTATGCAAAGCCCCCTAGTGGATAAAAAATGTAATTTTTATATGAGGGGCAAGGGGCACAGACCCAGTGGGGAAGTATTTAACCAGAGCTCTTAATTATAAGACGTAGCAAGACACAAAGAGAATTTTACTTTCTCTTGCTTAACATATATTTCTTTTCTTCCAGCATACACTATAACTCCCTAAGGGAAATCATCATGCTTTCATCCTTCTTTTATATTTCTCAGTAATGTGCTGAGCGTGCACTAGATGACTATGCATCCATACTAATTACCTCTGAGAGTTTACCAAAAGTCTCAATTTAGTTTACTCTTGTGAATACTGACAGTAAAATTGTATAGGATTATGCTTTCATTTCATTATTAACTCAGAATTTACTGATTGGGCAAAGGGCAAAAATCCAGAGAGATTATTAACTAGGAGAAGATTATTTGCTAGAAGATAGAAAAGCTTGAGAATTATTTCTGTGTTCAAGGATGACTAAGATATGTGCTTGTAGGAGGAGTAGGGAACATTTAATAGGGAGAAAATATCAAAATGTTCCTACAGCATTTTGCACATGGCAATTCTATACTTTATCTAGAAGAGATATAGAAATTAGAGAAACATCTACAAAATGTAAGAACTCAATTCCAGGTATAGTTTATAAGCACACACTTATTTTTATGTGACAGAAAACATATCCAAACTGGATAAGTAAAAAGAACTTCTTCCTCAAAACTGACTTGAAGTGCAGCTTGATTCATGAAGCTCTGAGTCTTTTTACATTGCTCAATATCGATTTCCTCTATACTGGTTACATTCTAAGGTTTCTTGTGGTTACAAAATGTTTACCAGTTGTTCCAGGCTTACATACCTAGGTTTAAGTCTAGGAAATCAGAGAACATCTCTTCCTGGAGCCTCCTCAAAGCCCTTGAATTCTCTATGATTTGAAAAATTGGGTTCAAATGCTCATCTATCAACCAATCCCTGTGTAGGCAATTCAGGGATTTTTTTTGGCCAGGCAAACTCTCATGTGAAGTCTATGATAGAGCCACTCCTGGACCTTGTTGCCTGAGTGTGGCTGGAGAATATTTCCCCAAAGGAAATTTGAGATTTTGTACCAGAGAGGAGCAGATGCTGGCCAGGCAAAAGCAAAAGTGGTTATTATATATTGAAAAAAATGATATTAAGCTAGTATGTTTCTATTGATTACATTTTTTCATTTCTAATTTGCTTTAATTGAGATAACCAATACCTCATGAAATTCAGATTAAAAACATCATTGTCGTTATCATCATCATATCAAGATTCCTGACTTTTATGTGAAAGGCACCACACTAAAATGAAGTTTGTTCATTACTCTAAGTTGAGAGCAATTTAACTATTTCCTATTTTAAAGAGTAATTGAATGTAAAGCATAACTATGCACACTCTCACAAAGTTAAACTTTCATATCTTATTTTACCCTTCAAGCTTAATTACAAGAAAATCTACTTAAAACAGTTTTCATATTTTCTTCTTCACACAATTTTCTTCATAAATATTGTTTATACAACATTCATTTTAAATTAAAAAGCCAATCTTAAGCTTGGAGTTCTTAATTTTATACAATATTAACTTGAAGTTCTAGCAAATGAAATTTAAACTGAAAACATAATTATATGATATTGCCTGTTTCAATACCATTTTCAGAAAAATATATAAGTAAAATTTTATGTTTACATTAGGAAAACCATACATATTTTCTAAAGTGCTGATTATTCTCTTGCAAATATTTTATACAGCATAGTAGGTGAAGAATACTGTTTTGTATAATTTCTTCTTTATCTTTTCTTTTATTAATTTTGTTATTATTTCAAAATATTACAGGGGTACAAATGTTTTTGGTTATATGTATCAATTTTGTTATATTTGAGTCAGGATTAAAAGTGTGCCCATCGCCCAAAGAGTGTTCATTGTACCCATTCATTAGGTAGGGTTTTGCCCGTCCCCCCTCCCCATCCCCCCTTCTTGATTTCCACTGAGCTTTACTTCCCTCTGTGCACATGCGTGCTCATTGGTTAGTTCTGATTTAATAGCAAGTATATATGGTGTTGTTTTTCCATTCTTTAGATACTTCACTTAGGAAAATGATCTCCAGTTCCATCCAAATTGTTGCAAACAGCCTTAATTATCCTTCTTCATGGCAGAGGAGGACTTCATAGTATACATATACCACATTTTGTTAAT
>CAUYSK010113066.1:0-12223 GCA_963575035.1 Avahi laniger | reverse complement strand
GGCCAGCTTGAGGACAGACAGGATTTCACAGAAGAAGTGGTTGATTTCATGGGGCCCACAGAAGGGCAGCCTCAGGATGAGAACTAAATGGACCAGGGCCAAGAGAAAGCTAAACACCCAGGAAGTTATGGCCAGGACAATACAGACTCTCCAGCTCATGATGGCAGTGTAATGTAGGGGATGGCAGATGGCCACATATCGGTCATAGGACATCACCACCAAAATCAGGCACTCTGTGTGAGCGAAAGCCAAATACAGGAAAATCTGCATTATGCATGGAATAAAGGAGATGGTTCTCTTCTGGTTCACAAGATTCCCCAGCATCTTGGGGACATTGTTAGAAGCATAGGACATGTCAACCATGGCCAGGTGTGAGAGGAAGAAGTACATCGGGGTGTGAAGTCTAGAGTCCAGACAGATAAGGCCCAGGATGACCCCGTTCCCCAGGAGGGTGAGTATATAGAAAAGAGAGAAAAGTCCAAATAGGAAAAATTCCAGTGCTGAGCTGACCTGGAATCCCAGCAGGGTGACTTCTGTGATCCATGTCTTGTTGTGTCCCATGCTCCTGTGGCAGAGAAAAACAAGATCACGTCTACCACAGGAAAGTCAGAGCTGTGGGCAATCAAAGAAGCAAATATTTATAGCATGTTAACAGAGGGAGCATTCAGAAATGTATCACTTTGGATAGATTTTCCAGAATTTGTTTTTGGATATGTTGCCCAAACTAACCAGATGTGCTCATAAAAATGAGAAAAAAATCCTATTATATCATTGGCATAATAAGAAAAAATATATTATATATAATAAAATATAATAGCACAATAGGATCTATTATATTAATAATATGCCCTATATAAAAAGAATACACATCCACACATCCACCATGTGTTGTTTTGAAGAATTAAAATCTTCTGGCTTTCCTTTCATGGTGGGAGCTTTGATTACTAATGTAGTTCAAAGGGAGATGACCCTGACGTGGAACAATACGAGGTGGTTTCCTATCCTAGCTTTCTGGTCTTCTTGGTCCAAGATATGATGAAGCCACCAGGGCCCCGTTCTTTTCGGGCTTGCTCACTACACACTGGCCCCACTGACCTCACATGCTTCTCTTCCCCCCACCCCGACTCATTTCACATTTGAAATCCTTCTAGATAGCTTCTCAAGTTTTTGTTTTTGTTTTTAAAGATGGGGTCTTGCTCAGTCACCCAGGCTGGAGTGCAGTGGCATGATCATAGCTCACTGTAGCCTCGAACTGCTGGGCTCAAGTGATCCTCCTGCCTTGGCCTCCCATGTAGCGGGGACTACAGGCATGTGTCACCACACCCGGCTAATTCTTTTTTTCATATTTTGTAGAGATAGGGTCTCAAACTCCTGGCCTCAAGCAATCCTCCAGACTCAGCCTCTTCAAATTGCTGGGATTGCAGGTGTGAGCCACCATGCTTGGCCACCAATTTTGTAGTTTCTTTAAAATTTCCTAAGATAAGACCCTCTTTTCAGCAGCTGGCCAAGACTCCCTAGAAGCTCCTTTAGATACCACTTTTCCATCTCTAGTATTTGTAGTTTTACTCTGAGAGTTTTACTGATCTCATCAGCATTTCTTACTGAAAATTAGGCATGAGTGAAAGAATTCTTTGACTACATGAAATAAACACATGTCTATAGTTTGACTATATTCAATAATTAAGCATGTGGCATTTCTGAGGTCTTTGAAAATAAGACACTTAAATGAGGAAACCAGTTTACATTTACAGTGGTTACATTTAAATGTGATAGCTGTATTGTAATTGTATTTTGTTTGACTGTTTTCTCTTTTCCTTATGACATATCTCAGAGCTGGTCTTATTTTCTAGAGTGACAGAAATCTTTTGTCCTCAATATCTTCCCAGCTTGAGCAACTCAGGTTGCCCATTGAATCCCCTAACTGGCTTCCTCCTCATCACCTGTTACCGTGGCAGCAGCCTATGCTGTTGGAATGGATGCCGAGCCGGGCACAGGGGTGCATCAGATGGAGCACCAGTTGGTTAATTCCATGTAGGTTGCTATTCCTGAAGGGCCCAGCAGAGGGAGACCAAGGGCCATGAGAGGGATGGATGGCGCCATTACTCAGAGACACCACGTGACGTGGTGCTGCTCCTTTATGCTTCCTTCTCAATTTTCCCAGAAATAGCCTGAGAATCTCACAATTTACTGACTTTCTTCCTGTTGGGATTTTTTTGTTCCTATTCCTCTTATTTTTGGTAGTATAAAGGTAAATATTCTTACAAATTTAAGATTTGCTATGTTCATGATCGTTTATTTAGTAAATATTCTAAAAGTGAAACTGCAGATGCTAAAGATATAAACATTTCAAAGATTTTTACACTACTGATTGCTTCCCTCTAGAAAATTTGACCAATTTCACTTCCCACTGATAGTGTAGTAGAATCATGCCTGCTTGCCACAGGCATGATTCTAAGCATTACCACTTACAATCTTTGTTGATTCCATAAAAGAACAAGTTTATATCGTTAAAACTTATATTTCATCCAACAAATGATCCTCGAGAGTGTGATCTGTTGCGGCCACTGTCCTGTGCACTGGAGGCACAACGGAGGGTGAGGTGGACACATCCTGAAGGGGAACAGATCATGAGGAAGCAAAGTTGGGGTGGGGTACTTCTCTCCCACTCCTCACGTTTCCACGTAGAGGAGGTCTGTGCCCCTGGATGGAATCACTTTGGAATATACCTGCCTCTCTCTGTCTCCTGATGTATGTGATTTTTGAAACAGGAAAGAGAAACTGAGGCTGCCTCTTCTCTGCTGTCCTTTTTGGCCACATGCGTTTCTACCCCTTTGGGCATAAAGTGTACAAGAGCTTCCGTCCCATTTGAGGATGGCGGTGGGCTAATGGTTGTGATTTTAATTTGGAGAGAAATTTCGTTGAAGACATAACCTATGCTTACTCATAAGCCTCACTAGCAAAATACATAGTTTTGATTTCCACCTGATTCCTTTGTGTATTTCACAATCTGCTTTTTCTGGACTTAGAGCAGAGATAGGTCATGGTTAATTATCACCCCTAAAACACAGGTAAGTAAGATAATTGTTGATTGAAAAGTACTATGAAGGAAATAAGGAGGGTGAAATGATAGAAATTACTTGGCTTGAGGGGGCTCCTTTAGATGGAATGATCAGGAAGGGTCTCTCTGGAGAGGAAGTGTGAGTGGGACCTAAACCATGAAGGGGGTCAACCCTGACTAGAGCCAAAGAGGGATGCTCCCTGCACAGGCACCAGTAAGGGAACAGAGAAAGCAAAGTCTCTGGGCAGGAAGCACTTGGTGAATTCTGGGAAGAGAAAGAAATCCCATGTGCCTCACATAGTAAGTAGAGGCTGTACATATTCTGTGTAAACTTGTGTATGTTTTTAAACATTTGGAATTGACATAAAAGTTTATCATTTTGGAATGGATTAAATACGTTTGGTTACTTTTATAGCATGGAACACCATTAGAAAGGATAATGTAATTCTTTATACAGTGAAATGTAAAATTACCTACATATAATCAATGCATGTGAATATAATATGATCTGTTTTATATTTTAAAATATAAACATATTTATACACATACAATAGTCCCCCATTATCTGTGGGGGATATATTCCAAGACCCCCAGTGAATGCCTGAAAATGCAGAGAGTACTGGATCCTATTATACTATGCTTTTTCCTATACATACTTATGATAAAGTTTAATTTATAAATTAGGCACAGTAAAAGCTTAACAACAATAACTAATAATAAAATAGAACAGTCATAACAATATATTGTAGTAAAAGTTATGTAAATTGATCTCTCTCATTCTCTCTCTTGGAATATCTTAATATTTTTGGACCACAATTGACCACGTGTAACTGAGATGCGGGAGGTGAAATTGTGGATAAGGGGGAATTACTTTATGTATTTTGGTGCCCGTTACATATATGTAAGAAAACTCTGTAAGTTAAATATGTAACTGTTTATCTCTGATTATCTCTAAAGAGTAAGATTACGCATGAACTTACCTTTTGCATAATTTCCATTTTGGAAAAATCCACAATGTAATATATAACTAAAATTGCCCATTATTCCTACTAATTTTAAGGATAGTACTCACCAAGTCTTAGTAGGAATCTCCCATGTAAGAAGATTTCCTTAGCTCTTCAAATGGGAGAAATAAGTCAGTGCAGTATGAAAAAGAGTAAACCTTTTAAAAGAAGAAGAAAATTGAAAACCTCAATTTCATTTTTCTTTACAAAAGACATGCTTTTTTCTGAATTATCTTGATAGAGAAAATGATCAAGATCTTTGATTAACTAAAAGTAGAAGAAAATCTTATATCAGTAGAAGAAAACTATTGTGACAGCCACCAATTTATGAACAAGAGCAGAAGTAGGGCAAAGTCCTGAGGTTGCACAGGTCAAAAGTGTGAACTTTGTCATATAGAAAAGTACATTTCAGTGACTTTTCATTTTCTTATTGGTATTGTAGTTTCTGGGGATTTCAAATCAGAAACCAAAAGAATTAAAACAATAATAAAAAGAGTATATTGAAATGCACAACCTGGAGTGACAGGAATTTAACCATCATCTAATCTAGGAATCTATTTTCTTAGAAAAAGTCATTTTGAATCAGCTTGCTTGTCAGTGGGAATTGTGTATTCCAGGTCTGCTCACAAAGGCCTCCTCTTTCCTAGATACTCTTTAAGGGATACATGGCAATGTTTGCCTCTGTGAATTCCTTGTGTTTATGTTCCTATGGTTAACCAATGTGCCTGCTAGGGGACACATTGGTCAGAGTACCATGAAATAGCAAATTAGAGGGGGATTTGCTCTCTTTAATGTGAATCACTTCCATGTCTATGCCTACATGAATTTGATGTTTCTCTTAAAAGGAGATGGCCATCTTAAACTAATTTGTAGTCTTGGTGCTTGGATGCTTCACTGGAGCTCCCAAGAAATCACAACAAAATATGGTAAGAAAAATATCTTGCAAAGTCACTCAAATATCACTGAATTGATTTCATTTGAGCTGATAGGTACACTTTGGTTTTCATATTAATTGACTTACTAGATTCATGCAAGCAGACTACAATTAAAGGATATATATAGAACTTCCAATTTGCAGATACTTGAAATGAGAAACTGTCCAATTTTTTGGACAGTGTAATTTTCATGACAGAATGATATTTGGCAATTTTTGGACACACCAAATATTGTGTTAATGTCCCACTGAATCAAGCTGAAAAGGAGAGCTCAGAGAGCCTTTAATCCCTGAGACCTCCAGGGACATGGATATTTCGTGTTTTGGGGGCCTATGTGGCTCCCATCTGTGATGTGCACATCTGTGCTCCTGCTGCTCCAAGGCCAGTGACTTAGGGTAGCAGCATTTGGATGCTTCAGGTGTCAAAAAAGCAAGTTATTAGCTTCCAAACGAATACAATTGTTTGGCCAATCTAAGTTGACAATTAAGGTCAATCATGATTTGTAGTTTTATATGTGATTTTTGGGGGGTAAAGAATTTCTGAAAGAAATTAATATCATAGAATAAACTATTTCTAAAGGACAGGAATAAATAAAGGTGCAAATAAAATTCTTAGTGAAAACACTAATATCATCAGATGTGAACTACAACTAAATCATGTGTAACTCTGGATGTCAGTTGTGCTTTTAACAGTTCTGTAGCAAAGGCTGCAGGGAGAAAAGTCTATCATTGTGGCTATCTACACACAAATTTTTCATCAGCTCCATTGTGAGGCTAAGGTAAAAAAATATAGTACAAGATGAAAATAATTTTTTTCCTTTTAATTGTTGATACGATCTCACCTTTTGGATTTTGCAGTTAGAGATGCCACATTTTTTTTTCCTCTTAGAAAAAACCTGGGGTAGAAACAATAAAGAAACAGATACCTGAAACGAAGATTTCTTTAAGTGTCCACTCCAGCTACACCTTGAAGAACAATCTCCTGTGAACAGAATGAGGGGAAAAAACTTCATGGATACGTTTTTCTGTTCTTACAGAGCATAAAAAATTTAGCAGTGGGTGAAGAAAACATGATCTCTGAATGAAAATGAAAGCAGTATGAGTGACAGCGTTGGTCAGAACATCATTTCCATCTTGATTCTGAACAGGGAACATCACAAACTTGGGGCACTTCTTCTAAGCCTCATTATTTTCATTTGTAAAATGATGTCAACGAATATCAAAAGGGCTGACGTGAAGAAGAAATACCATTGCACTAGTGCATTTTAGGAGTTTAATAAATATTAACTGTCACTAATAATATTAAAGAGATGACAAAATTGAGAAAAAAATTTAAATCATTGGGATTTGAAATCCAGCACAATCATCGTGGTACTGCAAACACTTCCATACTTTTCCTGCTTTTTTTTTTGGCTTGCTTTTGAATTTAAATATAAAACACACATTTTACTTTCATTTAGAAGTTCTTCTACATTTTCATTTTTAAAATTAAGAATGAAAATCTTAATGGTGAGGGGGTAAGGTGAGGGAGAAATTTAAAGAAATGAAAGAATCCTTTAAAGTAACATCACTCTAGAATTAAAGAAAAGAAATACAGGCTTTAAAACTGAAAGGGCAACTCTGCCTTGCTGAATATCCCAATGAGAGAGAGACTAAATCTTTTGGAAAGGAAGGGGGAGCAGAACATTATTTAGCACTGACCCAAAAGAAAAGTTTCTACTGATCATTGTCTCAGAGTGGGAGCCCTGGGGCCATCGAAGGTGGGGTTCTGGGGCAGCACAGACTTGTCAAATCTTTGCTCTTACTCAGAAATTACTTATCATCTCCAATAATTTACTTTGGCGCTCAGTTTGATCCTACTGAGTAACGTAGTTTTAAAAACAAACAAGCCAACGTGGATTCTAGAGCCTACACCTGGGTTCAGATCCTGGCTTTGCTACAAACCAGCTTTGTGACTTCTCTGTACCTCTTCCTGCCTCGGCTCCCCCATCTGCAAAGTGCGGTGTGTAATAAATCCTCCCCTAGCATAGATGTGAGGATTAAATGAATGAACTCACATAAGAACTCAGTAAGCGTTTTAGGGTATATTGTTAGGGATTTGAGGACCATCATTGGAGAGTTATTGTGGATACAGTAGTCATAAGGAAATATGTTTCGTGGCGAACAGTTCCTCTGCTCAGACAAGAATCACGAAGAGAATCTTTACCCCCAGCAGGCACTGGGTTTTCTATGAGAGGATGGCACCGTCTCCTGGACACTGAGAAGGGGTCCTGTTTGACCAGACAGTGTGGGGTGGGCAGTGAGAAGAGAGAAAGGAAGATCAGTCTGCAAACCACTTCACAGTTCTGACTTCAGGTGCTTTGTTTTTAATTTGTAAGAAGAGGCACGTGGGACACACAGCTGCTGACATTCTTTGCAGCCTTTACCCAGGTCATAGCCTACAGGATGGTTTCCCCGACCGCTCTTCTCTGGCACAGTCATGACAAAGCTGAGGGCTGCCCCAGGATGGTGAGGGGGATGTGGGTGGAGGGGACAAGAGGGTCAGAGGAGCCGTGCCACACTGTGGGAAGAGGCAGTGGTCCCCAGAGCTCCGCTCAGGACCCTAGCTATGGACACAGGCTTAGGGCCGGAAGGAGACCTCACAGCGAGGGCATCTCATCGCTTACGCGGCAGCCAGTGGTTTCATTCACTGCCGCTTTCCCATTTCCCATCCGCAAACCCCTTCTCAGGACAAACGAACCACTTTTACTTACATTGGTGTAATCTGTGATCTTTCCTTCAAACGTAGCCCTGGGCTTACAAGAAATCTCAAGGAGAGGAAGGGAGAATATGTGGACTGGGATTGATTTTCCTCTCTCAAGGGCCCTCATTGGGAGGTGAAGGCCAGATGCAGAGCCCTCTTGAATTTACGATAGACTTGCTTGGGCAAGCCAGAGCTTTTTCTATCATCATTGAACTATAACTCATTCCCCACAGGTGAAAATAGTGATTCACGCAACAGAACCCTGTGGTAATGCATCTCATCACCTTCTCCCTAGAGAGAATTAAAGAATTTGCTGCTTCCCTATCAGTGTTGACCCAATGAAAGCATTTCCCATTTGGTTCATTTTGTTCTTTCAGCATTCCCACAGGATGTGTTGTGTGTGTTTATGTGGGATTGGATGGGGACTGGATTTCTGTTAAAGAGGCAAGACCTAGGCACAGAAAGTTAAAAAATCAAGATCATGCCATAAATTGATCATGTCATAAATTAATTTCTTTTGATACTGATTTTATCAATCTTAAAATTATTCCACTCTCTAGTTCTTCCTGTTTCACTGTAGAGGAGAGGTCGTAATTTCTTAATCTCTCATGGTTGGAGGTCCCAGGGAATCTCTTAAGTTATCTCAGAGAGATATATTTCTCCCAGTGGAGAAAATGTTATTGCAAAATAACAACTCCAGATTTCTCGCTTACAAACATTTTTAACTTGACAGTTCAGGTATAACCCATCTTCTTTAACTTTCTTCACTGTGTCTTCCATTGCAGACATCTCCAGATTTCTTTCATTTGTATAACTTTATGGGGTACGGGTATAATTTTGTTACATGGAGAGATTGCATAATGGTGAAGTCATGGCTTTTATTGTATCCATCCCTGGAATAATGTACATTATATCCATCAAATAATTTCTCATAATCCACCCTCTCCCACCACTCCAAGTCTCCATTGTCTATCACTCCACTTTATATGTCCATGTGTACACATTATTTAGCTCCAACTTATAAACGAGAATGTGCGGTATTTGTCTTCCTGAGTCTGAGGTTTTTGACTCAAGGTAATAATGACTCCAGTTACACCTATGTTGCTGCAAAAGACATGATTTCATTTTTTTAATGAATGAATTGTATTCCATTGTGTATATGTACCACATTTTCTTTATCCAGTCATCTGTTGATGGACAAAAGTTGATTCCAATCTTTGCTGTTGGGAATAGTACTGTGATAATCTTTTGATATAATAATTTCTTTTCCTTTCGGATTGCTGGGTAGTTCTATTTTTAGTTCTTTGAGATATCTCCATACTGCTTTCCATAGATGTACCAATTTACATTCCCACCAACGGTGTATAAGTGTTCCCTTTTCTCCACATCCTCACCGATGGGTGTCATTTTTGTCTTTTAATAATAGCCATTCTGACTAGTGAAAGATGATATCTCACGGTGGTTTTAATTTTAATTTGCATTTGTCTGACGATTAGCGATGATGAGCATTTTTTCCTATGCTTTTTGGCCATTTGTATGTCTTCTTTTGAAATATATCTATTCGTGTGATTTGCCCACTTCTTAATGGGATTATTTTTTGTTGCCGTTGAATTGTCACATTTTATTTTCTAATTCTGGGCTAGAGTCTACAGATAAAAAAGGGAACGTTCTTTCTCTCTCACTCTCTGTCTCTCTTGCACAAAGTGATAATGTCTGATGATTGTAAAATCCTTCCAGTTCTTTCTTCCTAATTGTCTATTTTTGAGTTCTCTACAGAGCCTTAGTTCTTAAATTGTAGTAGAAGGATCATTTGATATAAAAGTAATATATTTAATCATTGGAAAGTACAAAAAAATTTAAGAGGAAGAAAAGTGGGGTATTTTTCTTTGAAAATAATCTGCTTGGTTAATAGAACTTCCCTCCACTTACCTCCTTATTCTCCAACACATGCTCTCTACTTCATTCAAGTACAAATACCTAGTAGCTCCCACTCTTGAAATTCTTATTCCTTGTTTCAAGTTGATTTTAACCTTGTTTTAGTCACTTGATTTCATACCTAGTACCAATCCTTCAAAGCACTCATGGAGCCTCTTCATCTGTCCCAACCAGATTGGTCTCCCTTCTGTGATAGACAAAAGTGCTTACTATTAGAATGCTTTATGGTTTTGCTTAAATAACCTTTTCCTTTTAGCATTTTTATTGTTCATTTTTCAGATGAGGCTATTACAGAAAAACAAATATGACTCACCAACACCTGGATAGAGCTAAGGATAATATTTTGGTGCATATCCGTTCAGCTTAGCATAATTAAAACAGTTTTATTTCTTCTGTTGAGGACAATATGATGATATTTAACACAGCATGCTGTGGATACAAAGAGATGTCATTATGTTTCTGTTATTAGCTTTTAATCTTTGAAGTGAATAGAGCAAGAATATTTCCTGTGGAAAGTCTTAGATATGAGTGTTAATATTTATATTGATTAATATTTTATATTTTATCAAGAATAACTATGGCAAAGCATACTTGGCTGCATCAATAGTGATGAACCTTTATAAGTGAAGGTCTGTTTTGAAAGAGAAGTGTTTACTGACTACCATTAAATACAATACCTAGGGCTGGACCTAAATTTTCTTTTAACGTTTTGCTATCTCTGAGGCAGAAATGCCTTCTCCATATGGCTTGAGTCTTTGCTTTCTTTCTCTATCTCTCTTTTTCTTTTTTTATAAATCCACTTATAGGGTGGGGCAGGATGCCTGACTAGAGACATTGGTCGGCAGATAGTCTCAGAAAGAAGGAACATAAACCCATTGTTTAAAAAACTAATCTGTACACAATGTCTCTGTGCTTGTTTTTATTGCATTGCTAATGTTACGAAGAACGTGATGAAGAAATGTGATTAAGCACATGTGAGTATTTACAGTCCATCAGCCATTAAGTCATGGTATACTTTAGAAGTTGTTAAGAGGAAAAGACTTACTCTAGATTGGCTCCGAAGTGACCAGTGGGTCTTGTCCTCAAAGCACATCTAACCACATCATATGGTCCTCACCCAGTGAGGACCTCTAACTTTGAATCAGATGGAGCTGGACTAGCTTCTAGATCTAGAACAAGGATTAGGTGAGCTACTGTCCTTGGGCCCCTTTGATCAATCACTTTTATTTATAAATAAAGTTTCATTAGAATGCAGCCACAGTCATCATTTACACTATATCTGTTTTTGCCAGCATTGAGTTATGATGACAGAGAAGATAGTTTTCACAGTCTTGTGTATTTCCTGTGGCTCTTTTCCAGGAAAAAGTCACTAACTATTGACCTAGCAGATGTGTAAATACTCTTACATGTAGTAAGAGTATAACTCAATGGATACAAACTTTGCTAGTATTGACTGTTTCCCAATTATTGGAGTTAGATTTTCAATAACTCCAATGATGAATAATCCATTGAAATGTAGACATTTTAGTGGAAATAAAATAGTATCTGATGGTGGCTTTATCTAATTTACATTTTCGTGCTGATTAATGGTGATGAACAGCCTTTGATATATTTATTAACCCCATGCATTTCTTTTGAGAAATTTATGTTCAAGTGCTTTGCTCATTTTATAAAATGTAGTTGTTTATCTTTTTTATTGATTTGAAAGTGTTCTTTATATGTACTGTCCACAGTTTCTTTAGTGGGGTGGGAAACCTGCGGCCTTGGGGCCACATGTGGCTTGTTGGATCTTTGAGTGCAGCTTTTTGACGACATCCAAATTTTACAGAACAAATCCTTTTAATGAAGGGATTTGTCTGTGAGGTTTGGATTCGGTCAAGGGGCTGCACTTAGGGATCTGGAGGGACACGTGTGGCCTTGATGCCACAGGTCCCCCACCCCTGCTGGGTAGGGGGTGAGGCCTAATATTAATCAGTTTTTCCAGTTTTATGTCTATTGCTTTTTGTGTCTTTTTACAAATTTATTCCTGTTCAAGTCATGAAGGTGTTCATCTATTTTCCTATCAAAGGTTTAAAGTTTCAGTTTATATGTTTAAATCAATAATATTTCATTTTAAGGTAAAATTTATTGTAGTACAGGACAAAAATGCCACTTCCATATGTCACAGGGAGCAGAGCCCCTCCCCAGGGTGCCTTTCGACATCTGTCACGTGGGCCTCTCCCTCCTCAGTGCTCTCCTCAGGGCATCCTTTACCTCTGCATTTCTCAGGCTGTAGATCAGGGGGTTCAGCATGGGGTTGAAAAAGCTATAAAACAGGAAAAGGACCTTCTGCTGCTCCTCAGGATGGTGGGACTTGGGGGCCACGTACATGACGATGGCGCTGCCAAAGAAGAGCCCGACCACGCAGAGGTGGGAGGAGCAGGTGGAGAAGGCCTTTCTGCGGCCCTCCCCGGCCTGGATCCTCAGGATGGCCAGCAGGATGCGTGAGTAGGAGACCAGCACCAGGCAGAGGGGCCCCACCAGGATGAACACGCAGGCTGCGAAGATGA
>CAUYSK010113062.1:35000-77933 GCA_963575035.1 Avahi laniger | reverse complement strand
CCACCCAAATGATGGACATATTTGAAACTCGGACTTAGGGAGGGAGGTGGGGGCAAGGGCAACATATGTAACAGAAACATCTGTACCCCCATAATATGCTGAAATAAATTTAAAAAATTAAAAAAAAAAAAAAAAAGAATTTAAGGCTCATTCTATTTCAGTGACACATGTTCAAATTCAGAAGGAAATCTTTGTTTGAATTTGTCTTTGCCTTGTTGTACCTGCCACTAGGTCCCCATTATTAAATGAAAAATTGAGCCTTGAATTTAGTTCTATGATTGTTACTCACTCAAGTGCATAAAGGTAACAACTGTGACAAAGAAGGAGTGTCAGTGATAAATCCCCCCTGGAAAATCAAGAGATAAAAAATCTTGAAAAAGAGCCACATCCTGTTCTCAGTAGCACATACCTGAAAATTGAAACCTGTGAAGGAATAAAGGCTAGGGTTCAGGTGAACAGTCTTAGAAGGTCCTCCCAACTTTTATCACACTAAAGACATTCTAAGAAAGCAGCCCAACAAGGCCTTTAATCCACTAGCTCATATGGAAAGGATTTCCAAGCATCTAAGCATGAGAAATTTAGGAGACCAAATGACTCATAAAATTCCAAAGGAATTCTTTTAAACTTTAAGTCATATTATCAGCAGAGACATTTTTAAAATGAGGTTATATGCCTGTATCATGTCTTAGCTGAAGGATTAAGCATGCTCTCTCCCATCATGGGCATCCTACTTAAATGAAGGACCAACACCCAAATTGTGAGTGGTTCAGGTTCAAGTCTTCTCTTTTCACCTGTAGCTACCACACACCACAACAGCAGACAAAAGAAGACACTGGAGCAATAGTCCCATTTTTATTATTATTTCGGTAGTCATGCCAGTTACATCACCTTGCACTCCATGTTAGTGTTTTATACTTCACAAAGTGCCATCGCACATACAACTTTATAGGCTCCTGTGACAACCTGACAACCTCATAAATAGGAACCCATCATCATTATTGTTATTCATTTGTACCAAGTTTCCTTGGGTGACAGGCCAAGGCCACACAGCTGGTTACATGCTGGTACTGGGACAAGGCAAGTCTTCAAGCTCGTAATTCTGTGAACTGCCTCTTTATTTCTATTGTTTCCAAACTATTGCAGGAAACATGGGTGTATTGTTAGATTCTGGTAATTGATCAAATTGGTAGGCTTCTATAACTCAAATTAAGGGGATCCATGAAAGTAACAATCATCAAGACAATTTAAAATTAAGCAACAATCTCCATTTTGCAGCATGAAAATCCCAAAAAGTCCCAGGGATTTCCATTCCCTTACTCTGATCATGTGGAGTTTAAATTTAGATGGCATTCTGCACTGGGAATTTGTATTATTCTGTACGTTTTTGTTTGGCTGTTGTATGCCTGAGGACACGCTTTCTAGTGCTGGCTTTACCACCAACTGGCTGTACAGCCTTTGACAAGTCATTTGACCTCACCGTGCCTGTATTACCTCCTTTGTAACATGTCCAGGGGTGACTTCAAGTGTCCCTCTAGCACTCCAATTTTATGGTTCTATTTCTCCAAATAGATTGTAAACCTCCTGAGGTGAGAATGGCACCTTCTTGTACCTTCTGGATTTACCATATTGTAGATATTTAATAAATGTTTGATGATGGCATTGAAAGACTTATTGGCACACTTAACTTGAGTGGAGTTATAGAAAATCATTATTGACCGCCTTATTAACAATTAGCTGTCTATAATCTGCATATGTAATTTTCCGTTACATCAATAAAACTTCTGCTTCTGGAGAAGATGAAGTATTGCCCCTTCACATCAGTTCTTTTGCATGTTAATGCATTAGCAATGATATCTTGTTTGTACTGCAACTGACAGGATAATGTAGAGAAAGCATATAAGTAGGAAAAGGGGTTAGTAAGGTAACACTGTATAGGGCATCTTCAAAACAACAGTTCTGGTATTTCAAATGTCAAGCTAATTATCAGCAATGTTTAAATGCTATGATAGGACATTTTTGCAAATGCTGAAATTTTCCAGCAGGTATGGACATTATAAAAATGTCACGTTTTGCTGCTATTGTATTACATGTCCCCAGAACACAAAAATCTGAAAATTAAAGTTATATGTGTAGGCAATGAAGAGAAAGCATTATTTGTTTTGCATATGACTGTAAAATTAATTGGCATAGTGATGCTATTTAGAGTATTGTTTTCTTGGAAGGAAGAATAGAGAGGATTTAATATAATGTAATCTGATGTAGTGAAAATAATGCTTATTATAGATAAACTATGAAGCCTTTTAAATATAGGTTTTTAGTAATGCATATTCAGATATATCTTTCCAGGCCCATTTGCTATAAAGCAAATTTAAGTATCAGCTTTATACCCTTTGGTAACCCCATATTATACATACAGTTTTAGAGAAAATGAAACTTTAATATGATTCCACATAAAATGGTGAGCCATGCCAATAATTCATATGCACTTCATATGCAAATAGTTTTATCTTATCCATCAATTATCATGTAAACATGGTATCACATGGCAAATTTCCCTGTAATACAGTACAGTACCTGTATATAATTATGGGTACATTTTGCCAATGCAACTGTTACACAGAATTGTAATTAATTCCTCTGAAGATTACTGTGAGAGTTTTGGATACTGATGCTGTTTTTGGACATTTATTACTGCTCTTTAGTTGGCTTTTTGCTGTGCCTCAGAGACAGATGTAAAATTAGTGTCTATTTTGAGCCAGCAAACAGTACATCTTTCCTCTTGTTTATTGAATTGCAGAAAGGAATTCTTTGGGCTCCCACTTCTTTGTGGTTTTGAAGTAACCGTCTGTTTTTGTGCCAGCCATGTAGCTCCAATACATGTATAAAATTTTGCTGAGACTCACGCAAAGGGTAGTTTATTTGACCTGTAAGGACTGAACAGAACTTTGCTATGTTGTGTAGGAGGTTCCACGCTTTTGAATGCTGAATAAAAAAATATGTATCGTAAGTTCGAAAATAGACACTGACCTAATATATTCTGCCCAATGACCCTCATTTAAAACCAGTATAGGTTGGTTATTATACAAAATTGAATCTCTTCTCTGCAGAGACAAAGCTACATTATTAAGATCTCTTCTGCCAATGGTGATGATGGTGGGCAAAGGATCAAAACGGGAACAAATGGGAAAATGAGCCTATTTTTATTTCATAATGTAAATGGGGTTAAACCCATCACGTATTGGCCATTCTAATAAGAAAATTTTGTGCTGAAAATTTCCCCCAATACTTACACCAGGCAAATCTACTGAACAGACTTGAGAGAAAAATTTAAAGGAAAATCCTGGGGATTTAGACCTGGGGGGATGGGCGGGGAGCAGGAAGTGCAGTGTCCATATCAGTGGATTTCATTTTGATTGTCAGAAGATCAGCCAGAAAGAGCAGAATGATATTAGCTATTCGAACTCAGATATAAAAACTAAGTTTGTTATGAGTCATTATACCTGGACTAAAAAGGTTGGGAGGGGTAGTGACACACCAGCATAATGGCTTATGGAAATGTACATCCTGGTTAACGCAGCTCTGGAAAAGATGGCATATTGCTTCTGTACGTGAACTTGACAGCAGTTATTTATTTAGTTTAAAAGTATTTACTACTATTTGTGAGCGCGAACCCTAAAGGTTGTGAAGTATTGTTGGCCTGTGAAGGTGATGGATGCTGTACTCCTGACCCTATATGGTGAGACATGACTTCATTGCTTGTTTAGATTGTTCTGATATTTGGGACTCCTCAAGGGCTGTTCATAAATCATTTATCTCTTTTTTTTTCCACAAGAAAATATTTCAATTGTATTGCTGCAGGAACACTCACGTGTCACACGGGATATTGTGGTCTATGCAGAAAAAGACCTTAAAAGCCATGGGGCTTTTTTTTCCAGGATAAAGGCCTTTTAATGCCTGTCCAGCCTTAGATAATTTTATTCACTCCTTCTGGACCTTTCTTTATTCCTCCTGTGCCCAGAGATCAGTTTTTAGGAGGTGGGTTGAAAGCTTCCCAGGCCTTAGGAGCTTTTGTTGTAGCCCCCCCATTCCCACCCCCCCACACTCAGCATTTAGAAAATTTGTAAAGAATCTTCTGCTTGTTGCTAAGAAATGGTTAAATCTCAGTCACCAGGAAAAAAAAAAAAGCAGCACATTATTGATTGTACTAAGGTATATCTGGACCACACAGCTAGAGCAGAGATGTTAGAATATCTCTCTTTTTGTAGATCGAGGGCATTACCCAGCCTGAACTTGCCTAAGCCCTTGTGGTCACACCTCTTGAAAAGGTTTTGTTTCCCCCGTCAATTGGTATTCAAACCAGGTCAGCAGATTCTGTTTGCCCGGCTCCGCTGCCGTTTTCATTTTAATTTGCACCTGTTGTGCAGTTGTTCGGAAGGCAAGTGCAGACCCGCGGATTATACAAAGATCATATTATGAGCAGATATGCACGGTGTAATCTTTTTGTCCCCAGCCTCACATGACAAAAAAAATCTCTCTCTTTTTGTTCCTTTTTTACTCCCTGGGAACCTGTCAAAGCAAACAGATATGACTGACTAAAATTTGTAACTAGACATGTTTCCAGAATTCTCCAAAAGCATTATGAACCTGACACACAATCCTTTTCATTTTTTTTCCTCCTTTTCTGCCACTTTTGTATAATCCGATAGCTGGCAAGAGCCACTTGAGATAGCTCAGTTGATAACTTAGCGGAGGATTGCTTTATTAGGCACAGAGAAATCAAAATGAACCTGAAAATTGTTTGCGCTTTTTTTTTTTCCACGGGCTTTTTTTTTCCTTCTTCTTCTTTCTCTCTCCCTCTTGTTCCCATGATGTCATGGTTCTAACTTGTTTTTTTGTGTGTGTTTCTGGAGAGTTGGGTTAACAGTTCTTGGCAATCCTGTGTGTGCGTAACGGCTGGTGTGTTTCTCTAGCTGAGCTAATGCCCCGTGTTTATTACTCTAATCTTTCTTGTCTGGTGGTAAAGTGGACAATTTATGTACTAGCATGTAGGCCGAGAGCCTGTGAGGGCTGACTAATTCAGAAACAGCCACCTTCAATTGAGTTCACAGACCTTATTTACAGGCTGTCTATTTTAAGAAAAGCTACTGAGCATTGCTGGGACTGAGGGCTGCAAAAGCAGCCCGCCGGTTCTTGTGAGTTATTTTAACATTTGTGTTGGTCTTGCCTGTGTCACTTTGAAATCTTCTGTAATTATGGCACTATGAAGACATCTCAATAGTCGTATTAATGGCCCAGAAGATATGGCTTTTCCTCATTTTCTGCTTAAAAGATTGGGATATAAATGGCCTTAGCACATGACGGTTAACATAGAAGCAAGAATGAACATTTCAGATTGAGCAGGTTTGTGTATGTGTTTGTGTATTTGGGTAAATAGACGGACATTGTGTATGTGTGTGTGTGTGTGTGTGTGTGTGTGCCTACTGTTTCTAGGAATAAAACCACAGTTACTACAACGAAGTCATCTCGTATTTATAGTACATTATATAGTAAGCACTTCATGTCACTAAGCTAATAAAATTGTCAATTACAGATCTATTTTATAAGTTTTTGTGGAGTATTGAAGGTGCATATTGCCATGTCTTTTTACATATGCAGTATAGGCATATTTTAAGTGTGCTTCTGTTGCCTTTTAGAATTTCCCATGTTTTTTAGTAAAAAATTATTTAAAACCAGAAAGAGCACCCAGCTATAATTGAATAAGGATAAAAATGCCAAAACATGAAAGATATTAATTATATTTTCCTGACATGGTTGAAGAATTCAGTTATGAAAATATTAATTATTTGCCATTTAACTAAACAATTAGGGGTAGCTGATATTTTTCAACGGAGCGTTTAGAGAGTGTGTGTTTTGTACTTCTTCTGCAGTGGTGAACTATGACAATGTAGTGGACACAGGTTCTGAAACGGATGAAGAGGACAAGCTTCATATTGCTGAGGACGACGGTATCGCTAACCCTCTGGACCAGGAGACAAGTCCAGCTAGCGTGCCCAACCATGAGTCCTCCCCACACGTCAGCCAAGTTCTGTTGCCAAGAGAGGAAGAGGAAGATGAGATAAGGGAGGGTGGAGTGGAACACCCCTGGCACAACAGTGAGATTCTACAAGCCTCTGTAGATGGTCCAGGTGAGTGTCTAAAACAACTTGGCCCCTTCCTGTGCCATCTCCGACTAATCTGTACCACCAAGTGGAACTCCCACAACCAGATAATTAAAATATTTCTTCCCATCGCCCTTGCAGAGTAGAGATACCGAAGCTGGTGACAGATTATGAAGTGATGGTAATGTTACCACATTACAACACTTACGTTTTAGGCAGGGATTATATTTCGGTTTTGATGCAAGTTGAAAACGAACCACGTTTTCAACACATAACATGAAGTATTTGCACCACATTTACAATGTGCAAATTATATAACATGATCAAGATCTATACTTTCATGATAGAAAACAGAAGCAAACATAAAAACTCGTTTTATATATATATATATATATATACATTTATAAAAAAGTATAAATGTTTTGTGTGGAAATTATGTAGCATTTCAAACCAAACAACTGTCAGTTTAATATAGTTTCACTGTCTTTCTGACACCTCCTATTGTAATTCAACCATCTAATCATTTCCTTTTGTTAAGTGTGAATGTGATTTCACACTTTTACCTGGTCAGGTAGCTTTCTTATTATTTACCAGCTAAGTACTTGATAGTGATTCCTGTTGTTTGGTAGAAATCTCAAGGGAAATAAAGATGGTCCAAGGCCAACTATAATAAAAAATAAGGTAAATCATGTTCAGACTAAAACTTCAGATGCCCCTGTGCAAATGGAAGTGCCTTGGTCTAAAATTCACTCATGTTGAAGAATCATTAAGGGACGAAATGTTTAACAAAACACATGAAATCTTATTCCCATAAACTCCCCTGCTCATCTTTACTTGGTAAGGTGGCCTATAAAATTTGTTTAAACGACCCCTGTAATTCATACCCAGGTGTCTCCTTCATCTCTCTTCCCAGGACCCAGTGAGAGCTATCATTATTTACACCACCTTGTTTTTTCTTTGACAATGTGATTCAACAATCACATTTTTATAAATACGTGAAGTGGCTGGGAAGGAATCTACCTATATGCCATTGAGATGTTGCCAACAATAAAACACTGAACATAGGCAGAGGAAGTGTTTGGTATACTGGGAGGAAGGTAATCAAAGCACTTCCACTACCAAAGAAAATTAAACGTGAAAAGAAAGAAAAAGAAAAACGACCGATGGCAGTTTGAGTGTAGTGTATTTGTTTTTCGTTTTCCTAACGTACTGTGCCAAGTTTTGTACTCTTTCTGTTTCCAATTTTGCTTTCGGTGAAGGTTTCTCGAATCTCAGCAATCCCACACATAAACATTTATCGTTATATCCATTAAGACTTAAGGTTTTAGATTTTCAACTATGAGGGAGAACTCAGCCAAAGATGCTTGAAAGATAAATACGTTTAATTAGGGGCAGAGGATGATCATTAAAGGAAGTCTGACTGCTGCAGAAGTCATTAACAATCTTAAATGAAATTTTTATTTTTATGATAGCCATTTACATGTATAATAAGAGCCAATGATTCTTGGGAGCAGTGTGACAGAAACAGAGTGTGGCGAGAACTCATGTAAGACATACTATTTAAATGAGCTGGTGTTAGCTATTCATATTTGTTAATGAACTAGATATGCAGGGCTATAAGAATGAATGTTCTGATGCTTTAAATTTTAATATCTAGAAATCAAGGGTAAGGACCAATTACTAGAATTTCCACCCTTAAAGGAATAATTAATAACGATATAACAAATGTACAGCCCCAAACTTCTTTAAAAAAAAAGTTTAATTTGAAAAAATTAAGATCAATCGTTGAAAAACAGCCAAAACAGCAATGTCAAGCTGTAGTAGTTTGTGATTGTGGCAGCTTTTTGTGTTGGTCATGGATCATAATTCTGAGTGTTTTAATATACAATAATCCATATGAATGCATTACAGAACCTCTTATCACCTGTAGTTAATGGTGCCTGTGATACAAATGAACAGGCCGTGCTTTGCTCTTACCTTTATGGTAAATAAACTACCATTCTGGAGTCACAATAATTAAATATCATGTAAATCCCTAATCTCATTTGGCTATTTGGACCAAGAAAGTTACCCGGCTATTACCTGTCTAGTTCTAATGATTAGTAGTGATTTATTGTTCTTTTTTTTTTTTATTGTTCTAAAAGTGCTCTGATGTGGTGCCTTGATGTCTAATGAAAAGAAATTGGTCTTAAAAAGCTACTCATTGTTTATCCTGACTCTTAGATAGCACATTTTTCTTCTGATAAAATATTTTTCTTATTTATTGTTCAAAACACACAATATAGACAATAATTCTAATTCTGGTGCTGTTTTATTTAGTAGTGTTTTATCCCCGGTGCCTGGCTGTCTACAGTCATACCTCAGCACATAGCTTTACTCTGAGATAAGCCCTCTCTCCTTTGCTCTTTCTCCCATGCTTTCTGTAGTTTGTCTGCAGGATGCAGGTTTTGAACTGAAGAGCGCAGTGGAGTTCTTACTGTGCCTTTCCGGTTCCAGCACAATCAAAGTTTTGTGTTTGGAATTGTCCTTGACATTCTTTCGTCCCACAATGGGGTGGACACAGTGTGCTGGAAACCATGACATCATTATCATTGACACAGACTTAAATAAATCACCTGCATCTTGGCCTTTTTCTGCTTATTCAAGGATTCTTCATCTTAAGGAAGAAAGTGTTCTTTATTTTTACAAACCTTCATCCCAAGGGTGACTGGAAAACGCAAACTTTTACAAGTGTTTTAAAAATAAATATACTACGTGGTTTTAGACACGGTATGCTGAGTCAGAGGTGTCTTGGAAAATGTTTAAGGTTAGGCATGAGGCAGAAAGACAGCCAGATTGCCATTAATTCAGAGGAGATATTTCTAAACTGTGTATCATTATGTCCTCCTGAATACAAATCCACTTGAAACTTAATTAAATAGGCATATACATAACATTTCAAATACATACCTAAAAAGCCTATTTCATTTTAACTAATTGAGCTTGATATTCAAAAAATAATAAATCCAGGCAAAATACATTCTAGGTAAAAGTGACAACGTTTCATCCAGCATCTCTGAAAGATCTCAGTTGCACAATCTGAGAGGGTAATAGCTAAATAATAATACAGAATTCAGTGTACACAAAGTACCAACTACACATTTGCAGACCCAGCATTTATAAGTTGGGAAGCAACCACCTACTGTAACTTCTCTTTACTTTTTCATAAGAAAATGACAATGAGGAAGGAAGTGCAGCAGAAATCTTGAACATTACCACTATTATGCAAAAAAAAAAAAATGCTGTTAACTGTTTTCCCTTCAGTGACTTGATGTGCTCTCAGATGGAAAACTTATGATTCTTGTGACTCTTGGCTACCAGAAATCACATGAGATGAGTGAGGAAGAAAGACACAAAAGCTATATTTATATCTGGTACTGAACTTCTCAGAAATACCTTAATTTAATTCCTTGCAGAGACTGATAAAAATATCAAATGAGGGAGCCTTTCAAACGATCAATTATTACAATTGACAATACAATATTGCCATGTATTGAACTTCTAAATGTTTTATGCAAAATGTCCCTGTGAAAATATTCCTTAAAGGAGAAGTCCTGGGTCAGGAATGAATTTTAAAGTGATTGTACGGGTTAAGCAAATATCATTCAAATTATCTGACTATTATAAGCAGTGGCATTACATTAGCATCTGTGTGTATGTGTGTTTTTCCACCCTAAGAGGACCATGATTTTTCAGCTTTAATGCCATAAACAGTTTTGCTGCAGGACACTGCTTGTAAAACATCTTTTAATTTTGCTGTAACGTTTGTTAGAACCTGTTGTTCTATCAAAGTGGATTAGAATATAATAAGCAAAGAGTGATCAGGAAATTTGGGGATTTATAAAGTTTCTCCTGTTTTAAGTAAAATTATTATTATCACAGAGAGGTACTCTTCCTGGATCGTGTTTGATTCTCATTAGTATTGCCATTATGAAAATACAATTTTAAAAAGTTTATGCTTAATTTACTTTCTTGAAAGATGTTTAACCGTCAGCTGTCCTGCTCTGCCCTTTTGCATCCTCTACAATCTGGTGGACAGAAAATTTAAGAGTTCTCCTATTTTTCAAATTCTCCCTTATTTTAAAATACTGCAGTTTTTAGAAAATGCCCTTTAATCATTTATGAATATTCAACTTTAATGTTACATGTTTTCATCTTCATCAAAGCATTGAGCTGTTGTTATATTTATATGTTTTTCCTCAGAAAATGACTCTGATTATTACTGGGGCATAAATGATAAGGAGGAAAAGATATTTATGTAATTGTTGGTAAGGGAATAAGGAAGGTGTGTTTTAGGAGTTTATATAAAACAGTAAAACAGGTATTTTTGATACCACTGGGATGTTTGTTGTAGGAACTGGGCATTCCAAGTTTGGATGTGTAGAATTATGTTCTTTAAAAAGTATGCTTGCATAGATCGGCACCATCATAGCTATCCCAAGGGGAAAGAATAGCATGAAAATAAAATGAGAAATTCTGACTTCCCACTAAACATCCGGAGGTACCAGAGACATGGCAGCTAGCATGCCTCTTCATAAGTACAAATACTTAATTGCTTTTGACTCTTATTGAAAAAATAATATCTTTCCCCTGTTTGTCACTAGAACTGCCACCAGAAGAAAAGCCCTTCGTTTGCTCCAAATAAGCACCTCTGTTTTTCACAGCTTGCAGTGATGCTTAAAGTAAATAAGTTCTTGTGCAGCTAGCACTATTGGATTCATTCAATTGCCTGAACAAAGCTATTGTTTAGAGGTATACAACAAGCCTTTTCTGTTTCCTTTAAAAGAGTCTTCCTTGTTCCTGTGTTTGGCATGCTTAGTATAGTAAGCCTTTCTACAATTTTCAAATACTAAAGATAATTTTCCCCCACAGAAGAAATGAAGGAAGACTATGACACTATGAGGCCAGAAGCCAGGATCCAGACTACAGTTAACAATGGTACAGGTGAGTTATGTTTACCACACTAAGATCATGTTTGTCCTGTGTCGTGCAGATTTAGTGAGTCAGGGAAAGAAACCCTGACCCATCCATTTGCATCTCCATGGCTTAACAAGTCAGTCAGACTTTACAGCTCTCTGGTTTTGTACCAAATCAGAATTCTCTACATTTTGGTATTTTATTAAGCAAATACTTCTTTTATTCTTATACCCTTAATTTGCCTGTGAAGCTCAAGAATGTTAAACTGTATGAATGGATCCTTTCAGAGCATACGTTGGCTGAATTTCCAGTAGTAATTTTTATTTTAAAAGACTGCAAAAATAATTTTAAAATTAGACTATTATATGCATCTACTAGCCACCACTTGATATCAGTCATTGAGAATTCAAATGATATGGTGTAATTTAGAGTGTAAAATGTTTTTTTTGGAAAGACAAATTTCCATGAACATTCCTCACAAAAATTAGTCACCTGAGTTCTTTTTCATTCTTTCTTCACTTTTAATTTTCTGCATCTTTTAGCCCCTCTAAATAATGCTTTCCAGGCAGAAGTTTTACAGAAGAATTGACAATTTCACTTCTTTTCAATAAACCTAAAAAATTACAGTGGGAAGGTGGTAAGTGGTATTTTGTTTTACTTTGCTACTGCTATAGCAGGGAATTTCAAGACAGTTGTGCCATTCCATATTTTTTCCCAAAAACTGAATGGCATCTTCTTTCACATTCTCATGTCACTAGCATGAATTTACATTGACTCACCATGTTAATCTCTCTTTTTCAGGGTCAGACTAATTATTTTTGGTGTTTCAAACAATCCTCCACCCTGCCATTACAAATATTAGCATAGTGCCCAGTATAAAATTACTTTCCAAAACAAAACAAAACAAAAAACACAGAACTATTCCCACTCAACTCATCAATGGAAAAACTTGCAATTTTTTGAAGTTTCAGAAATACAAACTATTAAGATGATATTCATATTTCCCTTATGTTGATACACATCATAATAAATTGCTCACCTGTGCTTCTATTTAGGATGCTTTTATTTAATAACATGAAAGCACTAATTCACTTTCTTGGGTATAAAATAAGAGAAATAATGAAAAACAATTTTTTTATTCATTTGAATAACGTCGATTTAAGGTACAAAAATAAAACTGTACAATATGTGGTTATAGAAAAAGTATAGAATTAGGTACCAATAATCCTGATTTTTAAACCCAGCTCTGGCAATAGCTAGATTGTGATCTTGGACAAGTCAGTTTCCCTCTTTGGAACTCAGTTTCTGCAACTATAAAATGAATAGATTGAACTAGTTTCTTGCTAAGAATACTCCCAGTTTTAATATTCTGTGTTTCAGGGGTTCTATCACAATGTAAAAATAGAAAAGAAACAGGACAAAATAACTTCATATAAAAATACAACAATAAAGAGATAGTGCATGTTAGATACTTTCCATAATGTTCCAGCTCAAGGGGTCAAAAATGGCCTCATGTTCCTTTCAAAGGTAAATGTTTAATTTCAGCTTCAAGCATAAATGAAAGCTGATTTTCATTACCTTTATAAGCTTTTAAAGTGTCACAAAAGAAAATTTATCTCTCAAAGTAGCAATCTACTAGCTGTTGTATACACCTAAAGTCTAAAGTGAGGTTAATAAAAATTGTTTCTATTCAGAAGGTTTAAAAATCAATCTTGAATGTCCTTTCACCAGGCTTTAAGATCTCCTGTTCTCATAATACTTACTGTTCCTTATAGTTCATATGTATTCAGTCAATAAATAAATCAATAAGTATTCACTGAATGTTCTATGTCTTCACTGTTAGTGAATGTGAGGTGGAAGATGGACCAGGAAGACTAACGCATGATTATTATTTAATTTGGAAGATAAGACTAAGACACATGAAAAAATAATGATGAACAATAAGTGAAAGTATGTTATAAATATGCCACAAGTGGTAGGAAGCATAATGATTAGAATTACAGAAGTGGAAGAGATCCTATGTGGTGGGTATTCACATAAGGTGTATGGAGGGATTTGAACTAAGTACCTCTTCAACAGTCATAGAGGAGTAAGGAAGGTCTGTCTAGCAGAAGAGGAGCATGTGAGCCAAGAGGGGAAGTGTGGTGTCTATTCAGAGGATAGTGAGTAAAAGGATTGACTGAATCAGGGGATCGTAGGAGGCACGTTAAGGAAAAGAACGCTGGACATTTAAGTTGAAGCCAACTGGTGGAGAATATTGAGCATCAGACAAGAGTTGGGGTCATGGTTATGCTACCATGATTTCTGTGGGGGGAAACCAGACTCTCAGAAGCTAACTGAAAGTCATTGTAGTCATTCAGGTAGTAAGTTATAAAAATCTTGTCCCAGGGTGGGGACGGTGGTGAAATTAGCAGCATGACTACTTAACAACCAGTTGATTCTCTGGATGATGGAGGCTAAATGGCTTCAAGACTACAGATCTGCCTGTTTAGAATATAGCAATACTTGCTATTTCTAGATCTACAGGAGAAAGATACAATTTTGAGAAGATCGTGAACCAGACTTTAAACATTTTTCATATAAAAATTATATATATATATGAATATGGGAATGCTAATTGGAAATGAGGAATTGAAACCCAGGAAGTCAGGGCTGGAGATAGAGATCTGAGAATCATGCAAATATATTCAGATAGTATTTGACATCATAGGACTATGGGATTTACAGTTGAGAGTATATTTATTGAAGCAAGCAGAGATCAGGCCTCCTGGCGGGTAAGGAGAAAAACAAAATTCTTTGAAAGACAAAATGATTGTAAGAGAGAAAAAATTAAACACCCAGTAGCAAATAAAGAAAATTTCATAAAGGTGAGAATGGTCAACTCAATTAAAAGCTTCAGATAACTACCTTTGAAAGAATTCTGAGCAAATACATTGGACTTGGTAATTAGGAATTTACTGTTGATCTTCATTTTATAGCTCTCCTCTTTTAGAAAATAAATGTACATCTATTCCTAGCCATAAGTTTAACACTTTGTATGCCTGGCTTTGCTTTGGATGCTAAATATGTGTGGAATTGAAATAATGCATCTTTTATGGTTGAAATTATTTCCAGTAGGCCAACTCTTTCTCTTTTCCTAAGTTGTACTCATCAAGATACAGCTATTGGCTGACTTTCTTCTCTGACGATCCCAAGGTAGAATCTTCTTCTACTCAACCCCTGGGGTTTTGGCCACCTTATTGCCACAGATCATGGAATGGTCTAGATCAGAAAGTGTTTTTGAAGAAATGAAGGAGTAAAACAGAAACAGCACTTGGACTTGCCATTCATATTTTTAGGTTGACATATTTTCGACTCGTGGCCTGAAATAACCTACCAGACATTTTCATCTCCCGTTATTCCAGTCTTCTAAACTAGAAAGCCTTAGTTACATTTGACTGTTCTCTGGCCTTCATGTCCTCCTCTATTGTCTGCTCACATCCCTCCTATAACCCTTTTTCCAATGTCCAAATTCCCTTTTTAGAATCTTTAATGGCCCCTTAGTACCTATAGGACAAAACCCACATTCTTCAGCTCGGTATTAAGTGCCATCCATTTCATACCAACCGAACTCCATTCTCGTCAAACCGAATCCCTCGGTAATATCAAAAAAGAATCACACTTATGCCAATGTCTGAATCTCTGCCCATCCTAATCTCTTAGCCTCTTTCTTCTAGTCATCCAATTTCTCCCCAGGACCAGCTCAAATGTCATTTCCTTAAATGGTCATCCTTGAACACTCCAAACCACATCAATCTCCTCTTTTTCTGAAATCGCACAGCTCTAGGGTACACCCCCCTGATTTTAGCATGTTTAATTGTTCCTCTTTATATTGTTTGCACCTATTTCACCTAGTTAATTTCATGAAGACAAGAACTTTCCTCAGCTGAAAAATGGAGCTGAATTATTCTTTTATCTATCTTGTAGGATTGTTGTGGCGATTAAATAAATAACATGTTGACATTAGTAAGTAACCAAAAAATGTTTGCCTTAAGAAAAGGACTATTCTGTTTTGCCTCAAAGTAGCCAGTACAACAGATAACTCACATGGAAGACATTATGACTGGTAAAATGAATGAATGAATGAATATTCAGTGGAGAAAAAATTGGACTCTGTGAAAGGAAGCCACAGTAGGGGAAAACATTCCCTGGGAGGAGATCGAGTCAGTATCTTCAGGGAGTGAAATCAGGATTTAAGTCCCTGAAATCAACTTGTTAAAGGCAAAACAAAACAGCCTAGAGTCTCATTACTTATTTTTTTTTTTTACAACAAAGTTAGATTAACAGAACAGCAAAATTGATTTATAACAACATAAAGCATCACAAACCTGGATTTATATTAATAACTTTTTACATTGTATAATTCCACTTGTTTTAAAGTTTTAAAAGAAGAAAGAAAATTATAATGCTTTCACACATAAGATAAAGAAAACTTTTTTACAAAGAACCCTACAACTTTCAGATAGTAATAGGAATTAAATTCAGAATGAAAATATTCTTAAATTTTTAAGAGTGTGTGAAAAAACTATTTCCTAAGGAGATTAGAGAAATGGAAAAACTTAGGAGCATTACAAACGTGAATTTGCCTGCATACTAGTAGTAACAAGGATCTATCTTAGGTGCAGAGATCATTAGCATTAATGCAGTTCCACGTGCATATCAAGACTCAAATAGGGCCCTGATGTTTTCCTCTTTGAATGTGCGAAAGTTATATTTACTCAGACAATCTAGTACTCTAGTTATAAAGGGCTATTAATAACCACCTGCATCTGCACTTCCTTTGCTAAGGGAAAAAAAAAAAGCCCCTTACATCCAGAAACCAGGCAAGGCCAGTGTAGGCCTCAGTGCTTAATCTTACACAACACAATAAAATACTTTTCTAAGAACTAACGATATAGACTCTAACTACAGCCATTAAACTTGCCTCCAAATTCTAAGAATAATATATAAATTATTTTACATATGAGAGACAATCATTGCTTTGGATAACCTACGTTTGAACTTTGTCTTTACCAATTACTAGTTACATGAACTTAAGTATGTAATTGATAAACCTTCATTTCTACATCAGTAAAGTAGAAATGATGATTCCTTATGTACAGGCTTCATTGTAGAGATTAAATGACATGTCGTTTTTAAAGCACCTGGTACAATGCCTATGATACACTAGGTGCTCACTCCTTTTTGCTTCGTTTTGCCACTTTGTTTGCATCTACAAATAAGCTTTAAGCTATTTTTATTCATTAAATGAATATATGGTAAACTGCTTCCTCCCTTCACACTGGTTCCTCATTAACTTCTTCTCTAGAAAACAAAAACACAATATCTAACAAATTCATAATGAAATAACTAAACAGTCAACTTCGAGAGCCTTTGCCAATTAAGTTCCTTTGATATCCTGGAAAGCTACACAGACAAGTTGTAGGACAAATTCTTTTCACGACTCTGGCATTTGAGGTTAAAATATGAAGATGAAGAAGGAGTAGTATAGTTTTCTGCTCATTTCATCTTTATCTAGCATCCCTTCTTTAATTGTAGAAGAGGAGAATTTAGTAGTATTTATAACGTTTGTGTGTAATGATGATGAAAGCTGTCAAAGATTTTTCCTTTATTTGACAACTTACTAGCATCAGGAATCATATCCTTTTTATTTATGATTGACACATAATAACTCTGCATCTTTATGAGGTAGAATGTGATGTTTCAATACATGTATAAATTGTGTAATGATCAAATCAGGGTAATTAGCATATCCATCACCTTAAACGTTTATCATTTCTTCATGATGAAGACATTCAAAAACCTCTTTTCTAGCTATTTTGAATTTTACAATATATTATCGTTAACTCGAGTCATCCTACTATACAATAGGCCACCAGAACTTATTTCTCGTATTTAGCTGTAGCTTTGTACCCCTTGCCCAGTCTTTAACCCTCCTCCCCTCCGCTCCACTGCCCGTCCTCTGGAATCAGCCTAAATGTCCATCAGTGGATGAATGGATAAAGAAAATGTGGTATGTATACCCAGTAATAGAATATTTTCAGCCGTAAGAAAGAATGCAATACTGTCACTCGCAGCAACACAGATGGACCTGAGGACATCGTGCCCGGTGAAATAAGCCAGGCACAGGAGGGCAAATACCACACGATCTCACTCATGAGTGGAATCTAAAAAGTTGTTCTTGTAGAAGCAGAAAGGAATCATATCTGGTTTTTTTCCTTACCCTGGATAATAATCAATGAACAAATAATAAAACATTTGTCCCTTGTTAACAACCACTAAGATACATACATTCAGCCATTTTCACTCAGAGTGTTCATTGTGTGAAGCATTTGAACTGAGGCTTGAGAAGGAAACTTGAAGGAGATAGAAGATTTAGTTCTTGCTATTAAGGAACATAACATTTTATGGTGCTGATAGAAAGAACAAAAATCATAATGACAGGAAGACAAAATTTACAAAAAAAATTACATCTTCTTTAACTATTCAAATCAATGGTCACTTATTGAGAACCTACTAAGTGCAAGGCATTTATTATGCATCATGAAAGATACAATGAAAAAAGAATAATCACTGTCATTAAGGACTTACATTCAACTGGGTGAATAGAACAATAGTAGATGAATAAGAAATGTGTGTAAAATGTTTGGCACAATGTTAGGACATAATATGTGCTCAGTTGTTGCGAGCCATTATTATTATTATTATTGAGTGTAATAATATATGGATTAAGATGTTTTATTTGAAATACAGCCAGCTATGTAGGTTCAAATGCAAAGTGTTCAGTATTGCAGAGGGTTTCTAACAGAGTGTAGCAACAAATATTGGAGATGGGGCAAAAGAGAGGTGCTTTAAAGAGAATGCAAATTTCAGGGAAGGTTTTCTTCAGGACACAGACTTGCTGAGCGTGCCTCTACGCAAAGGAGAGAAACGCTGAAATGTAAATGGAGACTGTGTGAAAGATGGAGTTTTGAGGGAATAGCTTTAGATGGTAGCCACAGCAGTGGACAAGAGCACATCTTTCTTTAGCAGTAAGATCAGAAGAAGGGAGAATGATGGTAGAGGTAATGTGGTCAATTAAGGGGGTCCAGGGAATTCACACCAAATATATAGATTGCACTCTTTGAAGTGGCAGGAAAAAGAGACCATCAGCTAGCCGTAAGGGAATAGGAATAGCACTAGAATCTTGAGAAATGAAAATCAGAGTAATTGCTGTGGACAATGCATGGATATTTGATTATCATTAAGAAAGAATACCTTGTTTTGAAAACATAGTCCAAAACTAAACTACACTATTATTTAAGTTTCTTTAGATATCTTTGATACTCTAGGAGCAGAGAAATTGGACTGGACCTTAGTTCAGCAGGGCAAGAATGATAGGAGAATAAGTGGCATGGATAGAAGTGATTTCAAGTTTCAAGGTAAACTGAGACAAGTAAAATAAAAGTGGGTAAAATGGACCGGGGACTTGTCAGGGCCTGATTACCACAACGAAATACCTGTTTCAAGGGAATGAGAACTGGAATGATGGGGAACTGGAGAAGGTGGAAGTCAGAGAGTGAAAGCTCCTGATTCTGGCTCTGAGAGATGGAATTGTCCCAGGTTTGGCCCAGTACCAAGGTGCAGCCATCCATGTTGTTGGACATGAGGAAGTCTAAGCACTCTGAAGCCAGGATTCTTCATGGACTGCATTTTAAACAATGACGTTTCCTAGAATTATAGCAATGGCATCCTGAGCGAACTAGAAGCATGGAACTAATATCATCTTACCTGAGCTATACAGGCAGTGTCCTAAAACATGGTGAAAATGGATGACTTTAGACGTCAAAACATTGCAGGGACGGAGTGGAGACTCTTTGAGGGTAGTTACGTCTGCTCTTTTCCACGTTCCCTTCCAGTAGGTGCAGTGGTTTGTACAGTATGCACGGCCGATAGGCAGGTTGTTTGTTGAATTGACCAAACAGGAACACCGATCCGAAACAGCAGTGTGAATTAAGGAGTATGTTGACCCATCCTCTTTGTTCTGTGTGTGAAGACAGATGAAAGCAGGATTGGCTCTGCAGGAAAGGTCTGTGAGGGACGAGATATTGTCAGCGGATGACACAGTCTCACTTAGTTGGAAGAAGTGGAACGCATGTAGGAGGAGGTCATTAAGCATGTGGAGGGGGAAACAAGTAGTATGTGAAATGGAAAAGTAAAATGAACCGTGAATAAAGTTCTTTTTTGGTTGCTAGTCCAAAGTTAAGCTTGAGACATATTTTATTTACTATAGCCATGAAATATCTAATAAAATAATAGCTAATAAAAATTCACCTTTGGAGGGTGCTTTGCAAAGTTATTCTGTATTGAGTGCCTTTAGAAACATAATTAGAAATAAGAATGTTCAAATTAGGACAATATAGTCCTTAAAGATTAAGTGGAAATTTTAAATAAGCATCCTGAGTGGAGAATCTGAAGAACTCTTATAATGTTTTCTCTTTGCCCCACTAGACCCAGTCTGGATCCCCCAGTAAAAAACTAAAGTATGAAACAATTACCTAGGATTCGGAAGAGTGGGGACATAGAAAAAATAGAAAAAAAAAAGTTTAAAGTGTAATATTTCATATATTTCAGTATATGTATATATGTGTGATATGTGTAGGTATATATCTATATATCTATATAGATACACATACTGGAGTGGCATTTCAATTGGCTTTTCCCATATTAATTGGTGTAATAATGTTGTAATTTAGAATCACTTACAATGTCATTGTGATCTTTTCAGCACATAGGGCCTGTTCAAATGGTATCAAATCAGGCATGATGAAAAACTAAAATGATGAGGTTTCTCTCCTGTTCTTTCTTTGTCTCATATTGAATCACCATGATATAGTAGAAAGAGCAATGGGTTAAGAGCCAGGATGTGTAAATCCTACATACAGCTCTTCCAGAAATTAGTTGCATAACTTTGTATGAATCATTAACCTCACTGTACCTTAGTTGTATCACCTGTTAAATAAGGAAATTAGACTTAAAGTTTTGGACTCCGCCCCACCCTACCCTTTCTTCTAATGAAATTTTACTGGAAGCAGGAACGAAGAAAACAAAAAACTGAACTGTGCTAGTTGGCATGAGAATGGGAGACTTTCAGGGGCCCTGCCTCATGCACAGGGCCAGCTTCCTGGGTGTGCGACCTGCACACTTGCACAGCTCCCTGCGCTGAGAAGGGCCTTGCATTTGGTTGGCTCTGCTGTTGCTGTCCTGAAATTCTTAACACTTTCGAACGAGGGGCCCACATTTTCATTTTACACTGTGCTCTGCAAATCATGTAGCTAGTCCTGATTATACCTCACAAAATATGTTAGGATCATGGCAGAGTATAAGCCAGGATGGGAAACAGTGGGATCAGAGATTCACTGCCTGAAATACCAAATGGAAGTGCCAGTTTGGTCTAGGTTTAGGATCCTTCCTGAGGTGTCTCCAGAGCAATCGAATCCCAAGTAAAGATAGAGACCTGGATTGAAAATCTTGCTTGCTTGCACAAGGGTGCAAGATGTTAACTCCCCTAATTTGGTAAAATTAACAATAAAGTTAGCAGGCTTGCAAGCAAGCAACTCTGTGCATCGTGTCATTAGCACAGAAGAAAGTTTTTGCATGTTTATTATCCTCTTGGTTTAATAACTTCCAATTCCTCTTATTACTCTTACATGGAGTTTCAATGAACGCTTTTAAATAAATTAGCCAGCTTTGTTATATGGGCAACAGAAGCCACACACATTTTATCATAATGTATTTCTCTGCAAGAGTTAAGTGGACATAGAGTGTTAATCAATTGTACAAGATCAATTTATCAAATATTTCCATTAGTACCTAAATGTGTAAAAAGGAGGGAGTCATACTATTATAAAGCATGTCATTTTCTTCTTGGTTGTATCTGTCACATTTTTGTAGATTGGAAGATTTTTGTCAGCCAGTCAGGTATCTGTCAGGGAAATCATCATTTTTAAATTTCTTAGTTAATTTCATACATTGAGTTTTTAAAAATAAATTTGAAAAAGAGAGAGATTCTGAGGAGGGAAAAACAGAAGTAGCCATTGGCGGCGTAGACAGGAGGGTCATTTTCAGACTGTAATCAGTGTACACCAAGAAGAACCTGGTCACTTCCTGGCTAATGAATGCTGTGGTTTTGTTAGCTTTGTTTGTGATTAGGAGCAGCTATCTCCACTTCACAGCAAGAGTTCCCACAAGAAATAACTGATATCCCAAGCTTCTTGACTGCCTCCTTCATTCATTCAACAAATATTTAATAACTACTGTTTTCCTTGTGATGTGGTCTGTTGTTTCCAGGCACCTCCAAAATATTTTTCTTAATCTGCCGTATGTGGTTCCCCCATCAGAAAGCTGTGTTGTTTTGAGTTTTTAATTGAAAAGAATACAGATAAAATTCTCTAGGCCTTGCCAGTGAGTAAAAAGCAAATTGATTAAGGTACTTAATTAATTGAAATTATGGAATTCTGGAACTTTGAGGATACCCCAGAAAGTACACACTGGCTTGTTTTACAGATGACGAAATTGAGATGCAAAAAAATAAAATAACTGAGCCAAAATGAGGAGGCCAAGGCCCCTGAACCTGGTCTAATCATTTCGCTACTGAGTCATAACTGAGTCCCAGGCACTACGCTAGGCACTGTTGACACAAAGCTGAATAGCACATAGTTCATGCCTCTGTCAGGTCATAGACATGTAAGCGAAAGATTGTAGGATGTCAAAAATTCAATGATTGAGATATACGGGTGATATTCGGTAAATAAAGAAGGAGGATATGAACTCAGGCTGAGGTAGTCAGGAAGGCCACCTGACGTGGGAGTGATTCTGTGCTGTTTCCGAAATCATGTTACTGAATGTCTTATTTAGTTATGTGAGGCGGAGGGTTGAATTTCTGGAGTAGTGGTTCTTAAACTGGGCAAGGGTCAGAATTTCTTGAAGGACTTGTTAAAACACAAGCTGCTGATTCCATAAGTCTGGGATGGGCCCCAAGAATTTGTATTTCGAGTAAATTCCCAGGTAATATTGATGCTGCTGGTCTTGGTACCACATTTTGAAAATCATGACTGTCCCACGGCATTTCCTAGGTTTTGTGTGTCTCTACAAAAAGCATAGAAAAGCACCAAATTGCTGGGCAAGATCACCTTACTTCATATATCCCTCTAAAATATAATAAAATAGTTTAAGAGTCTTTTTTGGTAATATACCAATTCCAAATTTTTAGATTACACAGTAATGTGAGAATGAGTGCATATTCTAACTTGGAAATTAGAAAAAAAATGTCATGGGTTCTATCATTCTGTACCAACACACAGCCATCAAAATTGTCTGAGGGTTAGTAGTCTCTAAATCTTGATAGTCACAATCCCGTAATATAAAATCTAACTTTAAAATTAGACTCTGTCCCTGCCTGGGCTGCCTCCTGCTGTTTCGGGAGATACTTGATCCTGTAGAGCACTGCAGATGCCACCTCCACCCCCGCCCCGTCACTCTTCACCTCTCTCTCCTGAAGCTCTTACACGTGGGGAACTCTCATTGGCGTTTGAACGTTTGTTCCCTGGAAAAAGCCATGATAAAGCAGAGGTGGAGAAGCCAGCCAAGACACTGTACTAATTCCTGGGAAGAGAAGAAACCTTCTCTGTTGCTCTTGACGACCCTTCCCTGGCTTTACACATGCCTCTGTACCAGTCGGAGGTTCTGCGAGGCTGCTGGTAATGAGAAAAAGATCATCCCCTTCCCTCACGGTGCTTTTGAGATATCCAGTGCCAATATGTATTTTGGAAGCCTTCTGCAAAAAAAATGCACACATGCATTTTTAATGGTGAAACGCTTATGTTCGTTAATTAGTCGACTTTAAACAAAGTAGCCACAAGAATTTATATACCTCGACAAATGCTGAGTACCTGCTTCTTTAAACTAAAAAGTCAATACAAATGACTACATTAAAAATAATTTTCTATGTTTTCTTATCATCTAAGATGTTGTTAATACAGAGGCTTTTTCAAAAAGATGATAAATGCAGTTACCTAGATTTGTGATTGCTTCTTTAGATCCCTTCGTCTTCATGTAGTGAAGGGAGAAAAAGCCAGACTGTATGATAAATATGTAATTTCTACATTACATTGAGGAAGTACATATGTATATGATCCCTTTGTTATATATATATATATATATATGTCTGTTTATTGCAGAACCACAATCATTTTATGTATATGTCTCCAAATATTAGAATCACAGAAGTAAGAAAAAAATTATCAACCTCCTCTCCTCATCTCCAAGCACACTCTCTGGCACTAGTAGGCACTCAATAAACAGTTATTAAACAAAAGGATTGATGAATGATTCTACTCGGTTTTGTACATATACTTGCTACAGCTCTTCTGAATCCTCCAAGATATTTTCTTTTCTAAAAGAATTATTTATTCATTTTGATGTTTATTAAAATGGCTTAACATAATATTCAAATATATTTCTTCAATTTGTTATGAAAATTAAAACATGCAAGATGCTAAACCATTGATAATAGAGTACCTGTCTTTCTATGTGAATACATACTTGTTACAAATAAAAAAAATAAGTGACAAAGGAAAACCAAAAAGGAGAAAGAATAAGTATCAGGGCTGCATTATAATTTAACTACCTGTAAACACTAAGTAAAATTCACTTTTAAGTATCTTTGAGAAAGTATTCTAAAGCAACTTGATTTACAGGGGCTGGCTGATTTCGGGACCAACATTTCTCTTTCATTCAGAATTCCATTAAAATTAATGGGTTTTTAGGCAATAATTTTAAAAGTCAGTCTATGTTGATATTTATTATTTCTGTCTACAAATATCAATATTGAAGACAAACGTAAAGGTGTTTATAAAAGTATCATTAATAAGCAACATTAGTAAGATTGGCCAACATATTTCCAAAAAAAATTGAAGGTTTTCCTAACTTGAAGGAACCTAAAATTTCACCCTAACAATATTAAAATACACATGGCCATGAGGAAACATTTTTAATTACTGAAGTTCTTTTTTTGGATAGAGAAAAGTTTATCTAAACTTAGGAAAGGTTGAGATATTTGCAAGACATTTGGGTAAATTTTAGGACTAAATGCAAAATCTCTCTAGAGAAGGTATGGGAAGAAATTACTTGAGGTTTCTTGTGAATTTTTGTTATGGTTTGATCGTAAATGCCATGCAAATATCCTTTGTCAGTGTGTTTTGGCAGTTCTGCCATGGATACCAGGGAGTGAAAAGGATTACAGAAAGAAGGAAAATGAGGTGGATTTTACACTAGAAAAATGCAGTGGGGAATTCTATAACTTTCTAGCAAATTTTCTACCTCATTCCTATGTCCGTTATACAGTACTACATAATCTTTACAAAAACAAAATTACAAACTTCCAAATGCAATCCAAACTTCATTCTTTACAATTTTGAAAGTAACCAATATTTAATCACATCATTTGTTCTGGTAGTATAACAATTAGAATGATTTTGGTTTTAAGAGACTGAAACATAACATAGCTTCAAGTAGAAAAGGAAGTTTCTTGGCTCATAGACTCTAAGGAAGGTGGTCAACAGAGCCACTACAAGCTGCATTTTGGTCTCAAGAACAAGAGGTGCTAGAAAGAGACTGTCAGGACGTGCCATCTTATCTGCTTTTCTCTGTATGTCTACTTTATTCTCTGTCTTCATAGATCTTCTTTCTCTGAATAGAAAATTGCAATTTCTTCATCTTATAGTCACTTAGCAGAAAAAAAATGGCCTTGATGCCTTTTTTAGAACAAAGTCCTCACATCCTAGAGAAGGGATTTATTGAATTCAATTGTATCTATTGGCTACCCCTGGACCAATCAACAGGACTGACATTGGCTCACTTCAGTTTTACATGACCAGCTGTAGCTAGTAGAGCAGGATCATGTGATAACATAGCAGCTCCCTTGGGTACCATAAGACTTGGCAATAGGGACATGGAGCCATTCCCAGGCAAAGGAGAATGTTGTAGTGCTAGGCAGAAAAACAATACATTACTAGTAGCGATTGCAACCCCATGGAAGAACCACATTATATCCAGGCTGGTTATACCAAGTTCATGGAAGGTTCAACTCCAGCCCACTTAAGCAACTCTAGGTATATGAGATATATAACCAATAGCATGTCTGCATCATGTGAAGTAAAATCCTGATGGAGCAAATAGACTTAAATGACTGAGTGCCATCTTCATGAAACCCTTTTTGAATACTCATCTGAGCCCTATCAAACTCTTGCAAATATTTATGATCACCACTACACAGTTTATCACATAATTGTTCTACACTTGCCTAAATATTAGATCTAAGTCCCTAGCTCAACTGTAGGTCTCTTATTTTATGCTTCCTTTTACTAAAAGACCTCTACACCAAGATTAGTTTTAAGGACATAATTTATTCCACATTCATTCCATAAATGATTCTTAAGAGACTACTAATTTCTAGGCACTATATTCAATGCCTAGAATACAAAGATGATCAAAGATGGATCCTTAAAGAGAGCACATGATTTGATGTCTTTTGTCCCCATCACACTTGACATAGAAATCTAGCATGGCCAAATTTGATCTAGCAATTGGTTTGCCTCTCCAAACACCAGTAACATATCTCGATGCAATTTAGTTTGCCTATCCAGAAAAATCAGAATTTTCCTCCCTTTTAAGCCGAAAGGCTATTAATGCAAATCCAATTGAATTTGCATTTGATTACATTTCTGATGGAAACATTCATATGCAAATGAAAATTCATGCAAAGATAGCCAGATAATTCAAATAGTTGCTGAAATATCAAGATAAAATTAGGATAGTAAATGTACATCCATCCATGTTTACTAGGTTACAGTGAGGTCAGCCAGTGGGACAACGTTCTCAAAAAACTTAAATCATGTCCTAAACATTTGATAACACTCAAGTAGGTATGATTTCAGAAAGGAGCTATTATGCTACTCTCTGCTGTCATAACACTGAAAAAGAAATCAGTCACTAGTAAAATCGTCAAGTTATTCAAAAGACGTTTATCTTGGATCCACCATTTTGTTCCCCTTATCTTTTCTTGCCATTAGAAACAAAAGGTGACTTTTGATAGCTCTGAAGTTATTTTGATGATCCAAAACAGTGAACAAATAGTCTATGCAAGTTGGCAGTTCCTACATACTCCCTAGCGCCCTAGCTATACAAGTTTAATGACATCATCACAACCACCACCAATAAGTATGCTTTGGAAAGCATCCATGGCATTGTGAGTATAGCAATGGAAAAGTGATCTTAAGCAATGCCCATATTCTCTTATTAAATTCAGCTAAGAAAAGACTTAAGAAAAATTTTAAGGTATAAAATCTTAATCCACTACTGCACATTCCAAACCAGTTCTGAGGTGAATGTAGGTCTTGGAATCAGATGATTGTTCTTGTTAAACTTAGCGGAGGTTGGAGTGGCAAAAGAGAAAGATTTGAGATCAGAGCATTCAGGATTATCGGTGCTTAGTTTAATAGTGCACTGAGTGTAATTCTCCCTTCTCCTTTTGTTTGATCCCGTATATTTGTCCACAGTTTCAAGTGTTTTTGGAATTCTAGTGTTCTCCACTTTGATGAATGTCCCCTACCATCCATCAAATTTGTAAAACCTGATCATGGGGGCTAGCATCTCCCACCTTGACAAACCCAGTTCTTCCCCAAGTCTTAGGGATTTTACTTCTTAAGTATCTCTCACATCCAGCCTCTTCTTCCTCTCCATCTCCCATTCCTTAACCGTTATCGTTTGCCTGGGCCAGGGTAGCAGTCTCCTCACTGGCTTTCCAGAATCCACTTTTCTAGTCCTCTGATCTCTAGCATACTATAGCCAAAGCTGTCATTTGAAAATGCAAATAATCATAATTTCATCTCTGCTTAATACCATTGATGGTTTCCCCTTTCCCTGAGAATAGAATCCCATGTCCTTAACAAGGCTCTTCCTCGCTACAAGGTCTGGTCCGCGCCTGCCTCTCCACTCTCGCATCACAAGGCTCCCCTTCCACCCTGCACGCCTCCACGCTCACTTCCTGAGGATCCCATGCCTCTTTCAGCCACCACATCCTTGCACGTGCTGCTCTTCCCCAGCTCCCACAGTTCATTTCATGCTTCCTCAATTAAAATTGTCCTCATCTTCCAGAGGCCATCATGTTCCTCTGTAACTTCTTTCATACCACAATATAACTTTCTTTCATAAGACTTATTTGAGTTTGTAATAATGTATTTATTTTTGAGATATCAGTCATATTGATCTTTCTCCTGGCATCCTGAAGGATGAGACTAGATCTGGTTTTCTGCAAGACATGATGCCTATCACATACCAGGCATTCGGTAAATGCTGTTGAATTAATGGAAGGTTCCACCTTCTAGTCTTCTCGTCTAAAATCCACAAGTTCATAATAATGAAAGCCAAAAAAAAAAAAAAAAACCCACCAAATTGACTGGCTTGCTCAAAAATTACCCTGCCACAGTTGCCAAAGAGAATTAGCAGGGCAAATACTGTAATATTGTTTGTGGCAGAGAAGGTGAGGTGAAGAATTATGTGGAACCAAGGTTAACTGCTTTCAAAAGCTATGATGGTAGGATTCCACCATTAATTGTACTGACAAAGTACCTTTTTCACTTACCTATGACAGAGAATAACAGGTAGGTAACAGCTACTCTCCCAACTTTGTCTTATGCATAAAACATTTTATTTAGGAAATTTAAGCCACAACTTATTTCAGAAATACATCTAGAAGTTTCAAATATACAAGTGACCCAAGTTGTTAAAATTGGGTTACAACTATTATTCATTTCATGGGACTAGATCCATAATTACAAGAGTTAAAATCATATTAAAATCACATAGCAGTATAGACAGTTTCTTAAGTCCCTCTGTTACTTTTTATTTTATTTCTATCAGCTATGAGTTTAATTTTATTTTCAGCAGCTTTAAAATACCGAGCTAAAGATTGAAATTATAGGGAGAGATAAACTGCCACATTGCATGTTTTTTGTAACAAAGTTGCATTATTATCTCTTTAGGAATATCTGTCCTTTTGCATCTGTCTCAGACTGTGTAGTCCCGGCTGCCTGTGGTGTTCAGAGGGTGGAGGGTTAAAAGCTTATATTTAGCAACAGGATGTATCTGTGGTTAGGGACGTTAAGTTTAGTGGACAATGAAAAATTAAGTGTACCTTTCTTGAAAGAAAAGGAAGCTTTATATAGACTATTCAAGTAGCTTCGAGCTTATATTATGTCTAATGTTTATGAATTTCAGAATGTGGTTCTGTTTGTCTTTTTAAATTTTCACAAAAAAAACATTTTGAAATTTCTTTCATTCTCTGGGAATTATGCAGACTAATGTTCCAGGAAGACAAAAGTATAATGTGCTTATTTAACTTAAAGCAAAGTATCCTCTTTCTTGCATCTATTATGAGAATAAGCATTCAATCAATAATTGGTCATCTTCGATGCTTCTTACAAATAAACCAGGCATTTGCAGTCTGGTTGCAAGTCGGCATCTCTTACTAACAATGATGTAGATGGACTTGGGCTCCCAGGAAGAAGGCCTGGAAAAGACATTTCTTCTCCTTTTGTGATTTCAGTGAAGAATGCAAATTGCACATCGGACTTTGAGGAATACTTTGCCAAAAGAAAACTGGAGGAACGCGATGGCCACGCAGTCAGCATCGAGGAGTACCTTCAGCGCAGTGACACAGCCATTATTTACCCAGAAGCCCCTGAAGAGCTGTCTCGCCTTGGCACGCCAGAGGCCAATGGGCAAGAAGAAAATGGTGAGGCTGTAATTCATTTTTAGCCACTACACTGACCTCTGCAGCTGTTACAATTACAAATGCACTACATGCCTGGGTGTTTACCTTAAAATTTGAAGAACAGCTGCAGAGGCATGGAATTTCATGAGCAAAGATTAGAACTGTAATTTTAGGGTATTGTGAAATTTTTTTGTCAGCAAATTTGTGTCATTTGTACATCCAATAAAGAACAAGAACAATTAGAGCCATTTCTAAGAGATAAAAATATCTAAATTTATTCCTATCTTTCTGAAATATTTTACTTTTGAGGAAAAAAAAAAAAATTTAGAAATACTGACCCTCACCTTTTGTTCGTCTCTACCGACACCTGAAAAGCTCCTTCACACCGTGAGTTCCCGAGTAATATGTCACTGAAGGTTCAATAGGAACTGTCAGTCACTGAAAGAGAATTTCCTCATTTATCAGCTGTTTAAATGCTCCCCCCCCAAATCTCAAGTAATTAATTAATTTTCTAGCGCAGTGTGAGCCGATTCCGACAAGTCTGTCCTGGGTGTGTGAGGGGACTGGTGTGCAAGGGGGCCGGGTGCAATGATGGCACTCTGGTGGAGCAGATTGCAGTGATTCCTGTCATACCATCCCGGGCAGTCAGCCCATTAGCTGCCATTGATTTACTGACCTTTTGGCCCGCTCCTCTCTCTCTCGTCTCTCGGCTACAGACCTGCCACCTGGAACTCCAGATGCTTTTGCCCAACTGCTGACCTGCCCCTACTGCGACCGGGGCTACAAGCGCTTGACATCACTGAAGGAGCACATCAAGTACCGCCACGAGAAGAATGAAGAGAACTTTTCCTGCCCTCTTTGTAGCTACACGTTTGCCTACCGCACCCAGCTCGAGCGGCATATGGTGACGCACAAGCCGGGGACAGATCAGGTGGGGCGGGGGGGGGGGGGGTGGTTTAAGTGATTTCTTTCTGTAATAACCCCTTAGAGAAACGATATTGCTTTGATTGGCAATCATTATTAATTTTTCATGGCATTTTGAAGATGCAGATCTTTTAATGGTAATAGCTTTAATTGAGGTCTAAATGATTTTTTGATGGTCTCTTCTAATATGATTTAATAGTCTTATGTTCACGATCGAATGAGTGTGTTAATTTCTAATTTGGAAATTTTATTTGCACTTTAACTTGACTTTAGTTTCATTTTTATGTTCCACAAAAAGTGAATGAAATTGTAGCATTTTAATTATACATTATTAAACATCTCAGCAATTTTAATTCCATTTTTCACCTAGTTTTACTTAGAAATTTTCTTTTCATATAGGATCCATGTCATAGTAAAAGAAGTGCATATTTCATTTGTCATATAACACCTTCAATTACTTGAAGTATTTTTACAAGCTGCTACTAGTTTATGAAATCTAAGTGTTTTAAGGAAAATCAAAAAGGCATATAGTATATAAGTATATATAAAATAAGTTGGATTAATACTAAAACATTGGATGTACATTTAAAATGATCCCTTCTTGATATGCATATTTGTAGCTAAGCGTTAAAATGTAGCTCTGCCTTTTTGCTTACTTGTCTTAAAAATAAAAACTCTGTCTTGAACAGGTAAGCATAGCTTCTTAGATTTTTAAAATAATTGAATAGGATTGATTCACCATGTCTCTTAAATATTGCAGCAAAACTGCTCTTTCTGTCCTCCTGGGAGAATTGACTCTGCAAATTGATATTATGATATGTCCAAATGGTAACAGAAATGGTGTGCCTTAAGTCATAATAACTGGCCCTCCAGATCTAGAATCATCCTATATAAACTTTGACACCATATCTGTTTAAAAAATATTACATATGATATTTCGTGTAAAACTCTTTATTTTTTCCTTGTGGGCTTTATTTTCTTTGAGTAAGAAAAATAAGAATAAGCAAACACAACCAAGCAATGGTGATTGTACTCTATTAATGGAATTTTACTATTTTAAGAGAACAGCTCATATAGATCATTCCATTTATATCTGATTGGGCTTGTCACCTGAGTGTTTTTCAAAGATCAGTTATAAAAAAAATGCTCACATAGTTACACTTATGTAACAGTTTATCTCCCCTTGCTCATATGCACAAAAACTCTAGGAAAAAAAAAATGCCAAGATATTTATCTAGCATAACCGCTTTAAATTTCACATGCAGAAGTGTGATTGTGTTGGCGCATTATGAATGGTAGCTTTGGTGTTGAAAAGTCCCCTCATTTGCTCATGGCATTTACAATTAGTAAATTAAAATGATTGTATCATATTAACAGTGGCACAACTAAAGTTTATAGTAGTCCTCTGAGGGCTGTGGGGGGAGACAAAGCAGCTGTTGCTGTTTGTTTATGCAACTCAGCAACATATGAGCGCTGGTCCCTCAATGGCGCTCGGCGAGCTGGGCTCTGCTTGATCTTTGAAGGTTGCTGCTGTTTGAACAAACCTCCCTGTGTCCCATGTAACACCATCTGTCTCACTAGGAATGTGGGAAGATTCAGCACACCCTAGCAGTTGTCATACCGTTTCTGTGCTGTCTTTTTGCAAAAGGCTTTTGTGTCATTGCTGCTTGAAAAAGGCTGACCTCCTACCTTGAGCATCCAGAGTGGATGACTATATTTTTTTCCCGAATTCTAAGTCACACTGCTTTTTTTTCCCTTGTTCAAAAAGGTCAGCTGTGTTTGATTATATCTTTGCTGCTTTTAACTTGTCTTTTCAACAAACTTTTTTTCTTTTTTGTCCCTACTCCCTAGCACACTACTAAAAAGGAAAATGAAAAGTCGTTGAAGTCTTTCCTACTGGCCTGTGATAAAACTGTTCAAGCAGCTATAACCCAAGATGTTGTCTCTTACATTTGATAATGAATCAAATCTGATATGCAGCACCTCAGGAAAAACAGCGTTTACATTCCCTACCAGCATAGTGAATGGGATATTTAAACATGCTTATCGTGCAATGAAATATTTATAGTCGAGTTTTTTTGTTTGTTTGTGTGTTTTTGATTTTTTCTTTTTTAAATTTTAGATTGGTTCAATATAAGATATACTTTTGATAAAATTTGATAAAATTTGCTACATGCATCTGGGGTTTTTTTTTTTAGACTATTCATAATTTTAAGGAAAACATTTATTTTTTTTTTCTTAACAAAATAGTTTCACTTTTAGCAGGGAATCTTCATATTTTAAGAATTTATAGTAAACACAAAAACAATAAACATCTTTACAATTATACTTTCTCATCTCTGGAGGCTCAAAAAAACAATTTGGAAAAGAGACTACAGAAATAATTCTAAAGCAAGTGTTGGATGCGCATGTGAAAGCACTTTTTTTTATTTGTTCCAATTTTATTACCGACATTATCACTTTTATTGCAACTCTGAAAGACTGGGCAGATAAATAAGAATGCACTCAAACCTTTTGGCCCATCTGAAAAATAGAGGCCTTTTAAAAATATTTGTAACAAATTTTCTTTGTTCCTCCTGCATAAAACTGATGTCAGTCTTTTCTCCTCTTTTAGCACCAAATGCTAACCCAAGGAGCAGGTAATCGCAAGTTCAAATGCACAGAGTGTGGCAAGGCCTTCAAATATAAACACCATCTAAAAGAACACCTGCGAATTCACAGCGGTGAGTAGCAGAGGTGCTGGCTCTCACATTTGCATTTTGTTTAATTAGGGGAATTTTAAAAGATTGTTTAAAATGTACACAGTCCTGTTTGTAGCTTTTTGGAACTACCCATTTATTTCATAAGCTATGTGGGACTGATTTGTCTTCATGAGACTTAGGGCACCACCAATAATACTATCTTATAACAGGAAAAAGAAGTATGCTTGTACTTCTTAAAAACTACAAATGTTTTAATTCATTACAAAATCTAGAGGCTCCTTTTTGTGCTTTTGAAACCTCTTCTCCAGATCAAAAATTTTTCTCCTGAGGAAACTCAACTGACAAATTCTGAAAGATATTCATTTTTGATACCTAACCATGAAAGAAAGTTGAAGAATTTTGGATAAGAGTTGGATGTGATAAATGTTTTCTGATTCCTGAGAGCTGTGTATCACAGAACAGTATCCTACCACAGAGATTTCTTCTTTATAACTAGTTTGATAGCTCTGCCAAGCATTTTATTACCAAATTGGATGCTATTCAAAGGACTAGTTGGATTGGTAGAATCAATGGAATCTCCACAGAGTTGATTAAAGCCATGGCTACTCTTCCCTTTAAATACCATGACATCTTTATTGTGCTATTGACCACACATTAATCTGACACTCTGTTTAAATAGGAGGCTGCCGATGGCAAGACAAGATTTGGGATCTTAGCAGAAAAAGGCATGGATAGCCCTACCTTTCACTGCTAACATCTTGAGTTATGTCCTCCCAGGATAGATAAAGCCCAGAAACAGTTGTGGTCACATAATTCTAATCTAAGCACCTAGCATGTAGAGGTGCCCCATTGTGTTCTTTCCATTTGGTTTCACAGATTCTTGTGTTGGTAGACAACTAGAACTGTTACCTAATCAAAGAAATGTAATGTGCATTTTAATTATCATTTTAGGTGAAAAACCTTACGAGTGCCCAAACTGCAAGAAACGTTTCTCCCATTCTGGTTCCTACAGTTCGCACATCAGCAGCAAGAAATGTATTGGTTTAATCTCAGTAAATGGCCGAATGAGAAACAATATCAAGACGGGTTCTTCCCCTAATTCTGTTTCTTCTTCTCCTACTAATTCAGCCATTACCCAGTTAAGAAACAAGTTGGAGAATGGAAAACCACTTAGTATGTCTGAACAAACAGGCTTACTTAAAATTAAAACAGAACCACTAGACTTCAATGACTATAAAGTTCTTATGGCCACACACGGGTTTAGTGGCACTAGTCCTTTTATGAATGGTGGGCTTGGAGCCACCAGCCCTTTAGGAGTTCATCCATCTGCTCAGAGTCCAATGCAGCACTTAGGTGTAGGGATGGAAGCCCCTTTACTTGGATTTCCCACCATGAATAGTAATTTAAGTGAGGTGCAAAAGGTTCTACAGATTGTGGACAATACGGTTTCCAGGCAAAAAATGGACTGCAAGGCTGAAGAAATTTCCAAGTTGAAAGGTTATCACATGAAGGATCCATGTTCTCAACCTGAGGAACAAGGAGTTACTTCTCCTAATATTCCACCAGTCGGTCTTCCAGTAGTGAGTCATAATGGTGCCACTAAAAGTATTATTGACTATACGTTAGAAAAAGTCAATGAAGCCAAAGCTTGCCTCCAGAGCTTGACTACTGACTCAAGGAGACAGATCAGTAATATAAAGAAAGAGAAACTGCGTACTTTAATAGATTTGGTCACCGACGATAAAATGATGGAGAACCACAACATATCCACGCCATTTTCATGCCAGTTCTGTAAAGAAAGTTTTCCTGGCCCCATCCCTTTGCATCAGCATGAACGTTACCTTTGTAAGATGAATGAAGAGATCAAGGCTGTCCTGCAACCTCATGAAAACATAGTCCCCAACAAAGCCGGAGTTTTTGTTGATAATAAAGCCCTCCTCTTGTCATCTGTACTTTCTGAGAAAGGAATGACAAGCCCCATCAACCCATACAAGGACCACATGTCTGTACTCAAAGCATACTATGCTATGAACATGGAGCCCAACTCTGATGAACTGCTGAAAATTTCCATTGCTGTGGGCCTTCCTCAGGAATTTGTGAAGGAATGGTTTGAGCAACGAAAAGTCTACCAGTATTCAAATTCCAGGTCACCATCACTGGAAAGGAACTCCAAGCCGTTAGCTCCCAACAGTAACCCTCCCACAAAAGACTCCTTATTACCCCGCTCTCCTGTAAAACCTATGGACTCCATAACATCACCATCTATAGCAGAACTCCACAACAGTGTTACGAATTGTGATCCTCCTCTCAGGCTAACAAAACCTTCCCATTTTACCAATATTAAACCAGTTGAAAAATTGGACCACTCAAGGAGTAATACTCCTTCTCCCTTAAATCTTTCCTCCACATCTTCTAAAAACTCCCACAGTAGTTCATACACTCCAAACAGCTTCTCTTCCGAGGAGCTCCAGGCTGAGCCTTTGGACTTGTCATTACCAAAACAAATGAAAGAACCCAAAAGTATTATAGCCACAAAGAACAAAACAAAAGCTAGTAGCATAAATTTAGACCATAACAGTGTTTCTTCATCATCTGAAAATTCAGATGAGCCTCTGAACTTGACTTTTATCAAGAAGGAGTTTTCAAATTCAAATAATCTGGACAACAAAAGCACTAACCCAGTGTTCGGCATGAACCCATTTAGTGCCAAACCTTTATACACAGCTCTTCCACCACAAAGCGCATTTCCCCCTGCCACCTTCATGCCACCAGTCCAGACCAGTATCCCTGGGCTACGACCATACCCAGGACTGGATCAGATGAGCTTCCTACCACATATGGCCTATACCTACCCAACTGGAGCAGCTACCTTTGCTGATATGCAGCAAAGGAGAAAGTACCAGCGGAAACAAGGATTTCAGGTAATGAGACATACCTTTTTGCTCTGAAGAAAGGAGATGGCAATTATACTGTTTAAGTGCATGTAGGAGAACAAAAAAAAAACCTTAGTAAGAAAAATAAGCAGAAGTAGAAGAGTTTGTTTTAACATAAACCTAAAACTATGAGTGGACTAGAAAAACAAATGGATGAAACGGTGGAACACTGGCCTCCACAAACACGTTTGCTTTAAAAAAGATAAAGAAGCAATTAATGTTTACTTTTGAGATTTATTTAGGTTAATGCCTCTCCGCTTTTAGAACTATATATTGATAACAATATTTGGTAGGACTTACAGGAGTGCTAAAAGTTAAAGTTTACAACAGTCTCGTGCTTTTAAAGATATGCACAACTCGCAATAACAATAGGTACTTTGTTTTAGAGAGAATAATTTATTTTAAAGAGTGTCTAAAAAAATATTTCATCCATTGCACATGACTTCTTACCAAATCATCAAACTGGTTAATAATTTCTGATTTATCAAATTCAAAAGCAGGTATATTTTAACATTAGGCACTATAATCTGTTTGCAAAATAGGAGGGTAAATAGCAGTGCACCTCTGTAACAGCTGTTACAGTATTCCAATTTACCGTACATCTGCCCTCTTTGTAAATGAATTTAAGCCTATTTAATCTTCTCTAATATTAATTAGTGCAAACATAGTCTAAGAAAACTGAACTGTGGGCTAGCAAATGGAAATGTATGTTATCATGCAAGTTTGCACTCCTTTGGATCAAGACAAAATAAATATCAAGAAATTTAATAATTTACTGATCCACATTCATTATTGCTCAATGCTGAAGGCTGTTTTAACATAGAACATTGATAAAAAGTGTTATTAATATTCCCTATTTCAAATTAGAAAATTAAATATAAAAATATAGCTTGAGGCCTTTAGTTGGTAGACATACATTTAAATAGATTGCATAATAATAACATTTTGTACCTAAATATAAAATTCAATTAAAATGGGGTTTTTACAGCTACAGATCATTTCTAAAGTTAAGCACACTGAAAAATAGACAAATTCCAGTGTTTAATTTTCACTCGTGGATATTTCCTGGTATAAAGAAAATGAAGGATTTTAGAAAAATTTATGTTTCTCTCACCTTCAGAGTTGACTATTTTCTGTCCTTGAAAAACAGTGAGCTCTACCATCCAGGGCAGAGAAGGCTTATATTTTTGTTGAAATGTGAGACCTTGTATGTTTTTCATGGAAAATAATAATTTTTAAAAAACTAGATGAATTACTAGCAAGCACTTTTGAGGTTCTCCAAATGTCACCCTATTTGAAGTTGTTTGGTGTGAGCACAAAGAGAAGACACTGTGTTGAACTATGTGATTATATCACAGGGAGAATTGCTTGATGGAGCACAAGACTACATGTCAGGCCTAGATGACATGACAGACTCCGACTCCTGTCTGTCTCGCAAGAAGATCAAGAAGACAGAGAGTGGCATGTATGCATGTGACTTATGTGACAAGACATTCCAGAAAAGCAGTTCCCTTCTGCGACATAAATATGAACACACAGGTATGAGTGACTTTGACTAGCTGGTTAGAGCTTCCCGGCCTGCTGTACATTTCATAATATTTAATGAGCACACTTGTGCAACATAAGATGTAGCATATGCTGATACCTTCAACAGGAAGAAATAATGCTTTTGCCTAGCTCAGTAGGACTTTTTGTTGCCTGTTTATTGGATCATTTGTGTGTTTATGAATGTGCTTGTCTTCATATCTTTCCAGTTATTTTGTAAACTAATTTTACAAATCATGTCAATGGAACATTTGAATGGCCAGGCCAATGAAATAGCATGACCCAAGCCAGTTATTGAACATATCTTCAAAGTCTGAAGCTGTGACAAATCTATATATATAAAAATCTAATAAGAAATTCAATTAGTAATGTATTAGTTTCATAATCCAAAACATCAAGTAAGCCATGATTTGGAAGTGACTTTGTTTAGTTTTCATAAATTGGCCACACTTTGAATCAACTAAAGGTGTTAGTACCATAAAAGAAAAGTAATAGACCAAATGAGCTACTGAAACCACCTGTATTTGGAAGACTGAAATACAACTTTCTAAATTTTTAGTTTATTTCTAATTCATGCAATACTAATTAGGAACAATTACAAAGAGTTGACAAAACAGCATCCTAATTCTTCCCTGTGAGTAAAGAGATGTTGGGTTAATTTTAAAAAAAAAGAAAGAAGGAAAGAAAGAAAGGTGAAGTGTGTAATGTAAATTAATATTACTTCCCACAATCCAGATCCGACTTGCAGTTCTATAACTGAGCTCCACCTGGGTTCTCTCCCTCCCTCCCTCCCTGAACAACGAGCTTAAAAGCCTCATCCCTGCTCCTAACCCATCTCCAGCTCTTCCCTAGAAATTTGGCATACTCTATGAGCCCTGGATGGGAAAAGAAAGAGTATAGGATCTCAATCAAAATATTGGCAAGGGGAAAAAAAGTAGGGGAGTGCAGACATACGAAAACATCTCATTTTAAGCAAGGAAGTCTAGTGTCAAACATTTTAATATGGAGGGAAAAAATCAACCTAACATTAATGCTTTTGTGACAAAAGTGATGAGGAGGCAAAAAAGAAAAAGAAAAAAGAAAAGAAAGGGGAATGTGAATATTTCATGTCATATTTTGACTGCCTAGATATGTGACATCCTTTTTGGTGATTGAAAACTATCCTTGAGAAGCACTTGTTCTCCCTATCCCACCAATAAGGATTCCTCACTGGGCATGTGCTGAAGGCAGCACACGGGACCAGCCTCAGCCTAAGGGGGCAGGGAGGGGAGCACGCTCTGTACCATTAAGTGTTGAGGGCATTTGTGAAGAGAACGAGGTTGATTGATTAATAGCAAAGCCATAAAGGTATTTTCTTTAGTATTAAGTTATATTTAAGTATTTACAGAGTAAAGATATTTTCATACCTAAATTCATTTTAATATTTTAATCAACTTCAAATATATTTTGTATTTCATTATTCAGCTACAATAGGCACATCATTGAAGGCATCTTTCCCTCACTGATTGGTTTTATTATATGATCATATGCAAACTCTATCATTTACTACATGGTGAGTGTAAAAATTTTATTTTAGGGAGGGCTATCATACATATTGATATCTGGTCAATATATTTATTTATTATAAATTACATAGTCCATAAGTTTCATAGGCACATAGATAGTTGAGAGACCCAAAAGTTGACAAATACAAATATTTGAGAAATAAACTTTATTTTAAAAAGTAAAAATAAAATGTTCTGGTCCTTTAAGATCTGAGATCTGCTGTCTAGAAACATTGCCTAGCAACAAGATGCTAACCATCCAATGATTTCTCTAAACTTATGATTAATTATCCTCCTGTTGGCTTCCCAGCTTGTCAAGTATCCAACATGTTAACTTTTTGGTCTCTTGACCAAACATCTCATGATATTACTACTGTCAGTATATTAGGATCCATCCAAGTAAAGTTCTCCATGAATTTTCTATCAATGTGATATATGTGGAAATTTAGTGCATTTTCTTATACTAATTGGGCCCACAAGTCTTTTATTTGTTTATATTAAGTACTAGTAATATTTTGAGAATGTACTAATATGAAAATTATAAGTGAGAACTGTCTTGGGGTTGATTGATTCTGAGGTTGGGAAATAAAGTTGAATTGTCATTTGATTATGTGTTGATTATCAATGTGTCATTGATAAAGTGTGTTTGTTATAATTTAACATATTGAATCATTTAAATTAAGAAGGAAATTATGACTCTACTTATTCTTGGGATCCAGTGCTTTTTTGCCTCAACCTGTTTAATTTATTCCCTAGGCAGATACACAATCATAATGCTTAATTTTTCTACCAATGGCTATTGCTTGCTTGCTTTTCCTGAGACCTGGGACTGGGACAGAGGAAGGAAACACTGTGTAAATGTTGACTTCAATAGAATTAATGGTCAAAAACAAGGACTGTGAAATTAAAAAAACTGAAACTCCTGTTAGGCACTCTCCAGAACTCATTTGTAATCTACTAAAATTTAAATCTGGCTTTTATTGAGTGCTTTCTGTGTTGAGACCTTGAGGTGGATGCTTTTCCTTGTTGAGACATTGTAGTAGGTGCCTTATTTAGAAAAGTAATAAAAACGTTTCTACTTTTGAGTAGATACAGTTGAAGTTTAAATTACCAGTCAATTTTGTTTCTCAGTTATATGGTAATTTTTTTCATACCACGAACCTTCCATTTATTACTAACTTCAGTTATCATTCTAGCTGTCAAGTGAATCATGAACCTAGATATTAGAGAAAATGTTTACCCTAAAAAAGTTTTGATTCACTCAATATCAATTTGGATGTTCTCAATCTTGTTCATGTGGAAATTTAATTCTAGGACATCTTGGTTTGAATCTGGTAACCCAACCAAACAAATTAAAAAGAGATGAATGTCCAAGTCAGTTCCTATTTAGATTGAATCTGTTAAATACTTAACCACTGAAATGTCTGGAGATCAGTAAACTATTTAGTGTAAGGTATATGTTGAAACTCTCACCTGCTTCCAAATTCTGCCCTTTGCATGAAATCATAGATGAACATTTTATTCTTTCAGGTTGTCAGTTTATTAGCAAATGAGTTATATGAAAATGGATTGCTTGTAATCATAGAATATCTATATGATAGACTGCAGTTAGATGGGCATTCCCCAAGCATTTCTTTTTTTTTTTTTTTTGCTCTCTCACCCAGGTAGAGAGCAGTGGTGTCATCATAGCTCACTGCAATCTCAAACTCCTTGTCTTAAGTGATCCTCCCTCCTCAGCCTCCCAAAGTGCTGGGATTACAGGCATGAGCCACCCTGCCCAGCCTCCCCAAGCATTTCTAAGAAGCCTTAACATACTGGAGAAGCCTTGCTCTCTCTCAGGACACTGTTCTGGGTTTTGTTGCTTTGGAAAAGAGATAGCCATATCAACTATAATGTTCATTCAAAATTATTTACAGGGTCTCTCTATGAAGTGACCTAACTAGTTAATCTTTTGTGTTCCTGAGCTGATGAGACATTAGTATCCACAAGAGTTGTAGGACAGTTCGTCCATGCATGCTGTAGCAACTAAAGCACTGAGAAATTTTTCATCTACAATTTCTCTTCTCTCCATTCAGATTCATTTCTTCCATGTCCTCTGCTCCTGCTGCATGCCTCCTACTTAGAACTTGAGAAGTTATTGAACGTGTACTAATAAATAAGAATAAAATAATTTAACATTAATTGACTGCCTACTATGTGCAATCCTTGCACTAAACACTTTACATACATTGTCTCCCATACTTCTTATATTCAGCCCACAAGCTAGGTCCCCAAATGATCTCCCTTTTACCTACAAGGACCCTGGTCCTGAGAGGGGTTAACATGCCCAGAGTCTGCATAGCCAGTTGTAAAAGATGGAATTGAATCCAGGCAGTCAGATTCCAGAACCCGTCTCTCCCATTTAACACCACACCATCCTGCCCCCTGGATGAATCACTACTGCAAGAAATGTCTTATTCTTTCTCCTGATAGCGTCCTTTCCTTGAAGGTCCACGTCCACACAAGACAGACCAAATTCGTAAGAGAAGGACTTGGAGTTTCCTGGAAGGCAAAACCTCTCGTCTTTTCCCCAAATGCACTTCTGCTTCCTGTTAAATTACCTTCCCACCATGGTGGCCTTTTCAAATGGAAAAGCATGCTATCTTTCCAGACTCTTGGCACTCCATTGGAATTCTCTGTTATCCAGTTTACCTCATTCAAAACATCTTTTCCAAAAGTTAAGGAATGGTTCTTGTGTGGTTTGAATTACATTTGTTTTCTTCAGACTATTAGCTGCCTTGAAGTAAGTTATTAGAATTTTCTTTATTTCCAATACAATTGGAAATTGTATTTCCAATACAACTAGTAGTCACCAACAGATATCTTTCTGATTTCTACTCTGACAGTTAAATAACTTCTTCCTACTCTAATATGATGCCTTACCACATCTATCATCACTAAATGTATATTGGACATTCCTGTAAAATAAAAACCATTAATGAAATAACATATAGCAGTCTACAGTATTTTCTAAATAGTGGCATGCCTGCTGCCCTGGAGGCACTCAATAATATTACTAAAGATATTTAATTACTAATTGAGATTTTATATCACCACATAACTGCAAACCTGAAGTGTGTAGAATGCGTTCCCAATCTTATTAACGTGACACTTAGCAAATGAAAATGGGTTGAATCTACTAATGTTGGTTTTTAATTTAATTTGCTGAAATACGAGTGTGTATTAGGAAATATAAGCACATAGCCTCATGTATGTTATGATGATACATAGTGCTCTACATGACACATTTCTGACTTTGGAGCATCAGGCTGATAATTTTTTTTTTTTTGTCAGTTCTATTTTGAAAATAAACTTTTAAGTATGGCAACTATGGAAGGTGTTGAAGGCATTCCAGTGCTATTTGTGGCCTGGAATCAGCCAGATGTGTTTAGGCTTGGCACTGGTTTCAAGTTCCAAACACTGGTTAGAAACTGCCGGGAATGCCAAAGGAAATACAGCATTCTCTAGCTGAAGAGTATTTTAACACTCAACAAGTGGCTGACATCTTATGGAAAACTTTAGAGGGAAAACACTATTTGGAATTAGTTCAGTCTCCGTGATATACGTCCTTCTCTTTTGTATTTTCTAATGGTTTCTTCTCTGATTTTTATTCTTAGAATCAGATGACTGATAAGACTTTCATAACATCCTCTTTCCTCTATTTCTTCTGCTCCCTCCTAACTTGGCAGTTTGCTCCTGTTTAAGACTAAAGCCCCTTTCCAAAGCAACTACCTCATGATGTAACAAGCAGAGGATATAAATGCCAATGCCAGCGATGATGCCATCTTTCTCACTTTTGTTCAAGTCCTTGTTTAAAAATGTAAGGAAGAGAATTACCTGATGAAAATACATGCTAGATCACTAGAAAGGTCTTGTCGAATAGGACAAATTTCAAAGTTTGTAATGAGACAGTTAGCAATTAAAGGCTTCCTCTCTGAGAATTTTCCTGCAGCAGCTCTCTAAGTTCTTGTTTATTAACCGCCTTGCATCAGCAAGCATTAGGAAGCCAAATTATGAGATGAAAGTGCGTCTTCCTAACTCTCCTCCGATTAGACCGGGGTGTGTTGATCTTTTCAGGCATAAGCAGATACACTTATGCCTGAGTCTGGACCCATTTGCAGAATTCTTGGAAAGAGAGACTTCATGCAAAGACACTAATCACCCTGTCATCTTGTTCTCTCTCCCAGGAAAAAGACCACATCAGTGTCAGATTTGTAAGAAAGCGTTTAAACACAAGCACCACCTTATCGAGCACTCGAGGCTTCACTCAGGCGAGAAGCC